>ML685789.1:20953039-21013664 GCA_007922175.1 Pelusios castaneus | reverse complement strand
CTGAATGTCTACCTGGCCATTGTCTCCTTAATGGCCCATTAAGGAAGCTCCCCAGTATAATGGGCCGAAGAAGAAAACCTGTTGAGCCACTAGGACTTAAACATGTCTCTGGAACTATTCCTCTGAGACTGAACAAAGGATTGAGGCCCACCCTGGTGCTGGGTGTTTACCAGAGGAAGAAGCCTGCAAACTCCAGAGGAACAAACCTGCAAACTGCTTTTCATGAACTTTAAATCATTTGTATGTATGTGATTCGCTTTGACCCTTTAACATCTCTCATATTTGCTTCTTTCCTTCTCTTTCTTTTTCTCTTCCCTTCCTTTTCTCTTCTTCGCCTTCCTTTCTCTTTCCTTCCTTTTCTCTTCTTTGCCTTCCTTTCTCTTCCCTTCCTTTTCTCTTCTATTTAGTTTACCGGTACTATTTGGTTCAGAATATTTTTTTCTTGTTTTCCTGCAATAAAAACTGGGTGCGTTTTATGGTCAGGTGCGTCTTATGGTCCGAAAAATACGGTCACTTTTAGCTAGTGGATGAGGTTGTATGTGGCTGTTGAGATTGATGTAGCTATATGATTTGGCCTCTGGTCTCTGATGCTTGTGAGAGGGTTCATATGGTTGACAGTTATAGAGGCTATGGAAGAGATCTTCACTTACACACCTGTTTATGGTGCTTCCTCTTTGGGGCTAGGACATAAACATTCAGGGAGCAGAGAGTTGTTCTGAAATCTTTTAGAATGCAAAGATTAATCTGTTTTCTTACTGAAGAGATTGGTATAATTGAAGGGCAAATTCTTAATGTTATTCTGAACCTCTCAGGAGAGCCCCAAAGAGCGAAGCACAGATGTCACCACATCACTGTGATGGGTTGTTATAGACCTTGATACAATACTGGCTGCATCTACTGCAACTTGCAGTGAGGTTTTAGACATGAATCTACTTTCCCGAACAACGGTTTAGAATTAGACCTTGTCCTCTTGGGGGGGGGAAGAGAGGGGCTGTTGTCTTGGAACTCCAGGAACTTCATAAAGTCATATTTCACTAACAGAACCTGGTAGTTAAAGATTCTAACCTGGAAGCTAGTGGATGTAAGTATATTCCTCCTCAAAAGACCCAGGTGGGTTGCGCACTTTTCCAAAGCGGTGGTTTTAGCATGTTGCCTGGATCTTTCTTTGACTGCTTGTACTATTAGAGAGTTGGGGACATGACGAGTGAAGAAGAATTTAACCCCTTTTGCTGGCATAAAGAACCTTTTTTTGGCCTTTAGGGATAATGGTATATGTTGCCAGTATATGCCATATCACTCTAGTGGTTATATAATGGCCTCATTCACCAGGAGAACTATCTGACTAAGTGCCATTGGCTGCAGGACATCCAAGAGTTCATGCTGCATATCTCGAACTTCTTCTAGTGGGATATGTAGTTTTGCTACCATTCTCTGCAACTGTTCTTGACATTGCCTATGGTCCTTAGGTATGGATGGTGAAAGTGGGGCAACTGTCTCATTGGGTTAAGAAGCCTGTCAGTACCAAGTCATCATCTTCCTCCATGTACCCCTCCACAGCAGCATGATATTGCCTAAGAGAAGACAGATGATGTGACTCTCTAGCAGACCACACAGGTCTAGCATATCATGAATCAGGCTCCTACGGACCTCATTAGGGTCAGTTTCAAGGATGGAAGCCTTAAGGGGAAGGAGCAAGGCACTGGTTCTAGTGATCCCTTTGAGGGTAATCATGTTGTTCAGAGAACAAGTCTAGGAAACTCTCAAAGCCCTGCTGGGGCGAACTTATATAGCAGGCAATGGTTCAACCTGGATACTGGATTCAATCAATATGAAAGCTGGATCTGTCTTCATTGCCAGTACTGGCAGTAGTGGTAAAAAAGCTCCAGCTCATGGATGGAATAGGGGAGTAATTTATTTTCCGTAACATGGTGTAATTTTATGATGTCCCTCAGAAGAACCAGGCCCAAAAGTTGATAGTTTGGGTAAGTGAATTTAGCTTTCAAAGTAGTATATGTCTCAGTCTGTCCTGGAGTATGAGGTCCAGGTTATCAGTTCCAGCAGATCCAGTGCAATGGAAGATGTAGTGTTTGACAGATCCTTATAGGACCAAGCCAGTATCTTTGGCAAAAGAGCTCTTGGTCAGTACTGTTGGATATCAGTTCTTTGGCTTGCTAGAGGTCACAGACGGCACTCGTGGTGATACCAGGCCTAGTTCTGTTGGACCCTATTCCTGCACACTGTCCTTTCGAGAGGCTTAGATAGATCTAAGTCCTTGGGCTCTTGCATCTGAACATTCATACAATTTGGAACAAGTCAGAAAGAGACCCTTTCTCCTGGAAACAGACAAAGGAGGAATCGGTTTATGTCTATGAGAATATCCCATCCTCTCATGAGAAGCCTAAGACAACCACTTGAGATTTATCTACTCCAACCTCTGCTCCACAGCTTGTGTTCAGAGACATGCTGCTAGAGGCGTGTGGCTGACATATGGGAAATGGGGGGTTTCCCCATCCTGGATCTGACTGGAACCTCGGGGCTTTCTCTGTGAGGTACTTCCTCAATCATTGCTCTCTTTCCTCACGAGTCCTGAGTGGGAAGGAGTGACAGACACTGCACTTGGGAGAGACAAATGCCTACCCAATGCAATAAAGGCAGTGATAGTGGTCCTCATTGACCAAGCACCAGCAAGAACAGGAGATACAGTCTTTAAGCTCTGGGTTTCTTAGCAAAGCTTCAGTTGCAAAAGAGGGAGTGGAGGGAGAAGGAGAGTCCAAAGGTGGGGAAAACTAAGTTACACTAACTACAAGAATACCGTACAAATCCTAAAACTATACACTTATCTTTACGCAGATGAAGACAATGCAAGAATAGCACTGGACACAGAAGATGCTGCCTTAGGCCATGAGGCATAGGAAGCAACTGAAGAGGTGATCCATCCATGCTTCCCCCTGTCATCTGGGTGCTGATCACAAGGAGATCCAGGAAGCAGGTGTGAATCAATGGACAAAAGTTGTAAGATTTTCTGGTCCCAGATGCATGTTAGGCATGCATACCCACAGAGGAATACACATAAGGAGCAGCACTTGAAGAACCACAGTGGAATCCACTCTGCTGTTTTCAGTCTTATCATTCTACTAGGTCCTACCACAGAAGATATGTCTAGTATTGATAGCCTGTGTCCCAATACCAGAAATAAAACATGCAACTATGCAGAGGCGGCTCCAGGTGTAGTTCTGACGACCACCACACAATACATTAACATTACATGGCCATAAAGAGAGGAAGAAGTTAAACACTAGGTACTTCCAATAGACAAAAAAGACAGTGCACAGAGCAGGGTGCCTAGAGAAAAAAACTCATTCTCACACCTGCTGACTCCTTATTGTGGAGAATATGGGATGCTACCATTGTGCATTACATCCCATTGTCAGCATGGCCATCAGCAACAAGGAGATGAAGCAGTCCATACTGCAATATGAATTCTGTTTAGCCCTTACTTGTGATGTTGCCCCAATTTCACTTGTGTTGCATTTGTATTTGTTTTGTTTTATATAGTAACATATCTGCCAGTGTTTGCTAGTCTGACACACAGAGGAGCTTTGGAACCTCAAACATTTTATCCGATACATAAATCTAAGACAGGCACTTGATTACTTTTCACAGAGAGTCAGAGAAATAAGAATATACCCTAGATACAGTAGAAGAGAAGAGCAAAAGGTGAATTTGCATACACTGTACACCAGCTATCAGGAGAACTCTCTCAAAATCATAGGTAAGAACATGCAACATGCACCAAATCACCAGACAAGTAAATGATCAGTGTTTTCCAGACTAACTCTCAGATAAAGCTGAGTGCTGAATCCACAGACCAATATCTCTGCTGTCATTTGAAAAATTAAATAAGTAGATAGAAACAATCCCACCCAAAATCCTACAAAAGGCACAGGGAGAAACAAAAGGATATGGATGGATTAAAGAGTGATATTAGGCACCAGAAGGATCGGTCATCACTAGACTTCCTACCTCCATTGGACTAATAAAGTCATTCATTCCACTGTTGTACACATAGATCATGGCATCATACAGATGATTTTCCCAGCACAGCAGAACTACCTGCATGGGAACAAAGCAAAGCAGATTTCCTCAGATACAGAGAATCCTTCTACAACATAGCCTAACAGCTTCCATTAGCCCAGAGGTTTTTAAACATTTTTCCTTGGGACCCAGTTGAAAATGGTGGATACAGGACAGCTTCCATGAGAATGTGATGTAGTCTCACCTCCCTGCCCATTTTGTCTGGAACCTGAAGTCTCTGTGGATTTGACAATGGTCCTGGATGTGACCTTCACAAAAGGCACCTGTAATGAGGATCATTCATGGGCCCAGATGCCTTGCTGATGGTGCAAGGCTGAAGGTCTAGAGACCAAAGCATGCTCTGGTACTTGGCATGAGCATCCAGAACAAGCAGGAACGGACAGAATAAGACAAGACAAATGAAACTTACACTAAAGCACCAATTAACTATGCACCAAGTACCAAGAGCTATACATCAGGGAGAATAAAATTTCCTGAAAGGAGAGCACACATAGGAGGTCAGAATGAACTGAGGGCAGCCAGGGTTATATCTGTTCGTTATATCATTGTGCAGTGGACAGGGCACATGATGCCTTGACAGATACAGCTACCGAGAGAAAAGCCTCCGACTCTGGTGCACTGGATGCACATGTACCTGATATGGAATGGACATGGGTAATCTCTTGAAGAACCATTGTGATCACCTAGTTTGACCTCCCGTATAACATAGGCTACCTTAACATGGCAGTTTACCTGTTGAATATCCAGGCTGGTGATATCCATATGCACAATGCAGGCCTCCATATTCTCCATCAGGTTCTTATCTTGGTAGTGAAGCAGCAAGTCTTTCATCACTTGAGCTGTCATTCCCATCAATTTATCACTTAAAATGTACTGCTCCAGACACTCCAGAAAAACACCTTTTGCCACTGAATTCTCACTCAATTTGTCATACATCTGGCTGAACAGAAGATCCCTAAGAGGGAAAGAAGCGACAATCACTTGTTAAAATCTATTAAATGTTTTCATTACCTGCTTTCTATACAAAACCGAGTGACTACAGTGTTCTGTATTGCCCAGCTTCACAACTGAAAACTCTTCTTAACACCACCCAGATAGACACAATTAAACACCTTTAAAAATGTGTCCATCATGTTGTAACCTAGGAAGCAAACTAACAGAGGCAGCTGCAGCAGCCGTTCATGGGTTCATTTGTACCCACAGAAATCATGAAACCAAGGATACAGAAACACTCTGCCAAGGCAGGCAGAGAGTCACATTCACTCCTTTACAAAAGGAACCACGTTTACTCCACAGCCCAGCACCTACATCATGGTAGTGCTTCTCCGGGCTATGCACTGTGAATGATGTCAGAATCATGTGCTGCTATGAAGTCCTAAAAAGCAAATTCAGCCACAGGATACATGTGTTTGGGTAACATGCGGGAGTGGAGCTTGATGCCTCTGTGTCCCCCACTCTCCAGGCAGCAGAGTCCCAGAGGCATGATACCAGGCTCATAGCAGGACCTTTCCCTGCACTGAGCAGCAGGATCCAGATGCTGAGCACAGCTGCCTCCTGCTCCACACCCTGGGCAGGGCCTCTCTTGCCACTAAGTAACCTGCAAGAGCTCAGGGTGGCCAGTGCTGAGGCAGGACCCTGTGACCTCATTGGACCACATCCTGTTCTAGCTCTCATTATAAAAAATGTTCTTTGTATTTATTTTTGTTTTGTTTCATGCTGTGATTACACTAGAATTTAACAGTTAACAAAAAAGTTGTGTCTATCCCTTGAAACTGGTTAAACAGTTTCTTCAAAAACAGACAGCAACGTGCTTCCAAATGAAGTCAGAGGGGCACTATACCCACACGCAGTTCCAGTACATGTATAACTATTTTGGGGAGCAGTGTGATTAACCAAAAGTTATACTAACACAACTCCTGAGGTGGGTGCTGCTATACCAGCATAAATGATATTTAGACCATATTCCCTTTCCCTATAGAACAGTGGCTCTTAACCTTTACTGCACCCTTTATCAAAACTCATGAGTTTTTGATGATTTACCTTCTAAAAAAATCTGGCAGGTCTCATACCCCCAGAAAGGTTCCAAAGGGGTAGCCATGTTAGTCTATTGCAGAAAGACAACAGAGTCCTGTGGCACTTTTAAAGACTAACCGATTTATTTATCGCATGAGCTTTCGTGGGAGAAAATCCCACTTCGTCAGACGCTTTGAAGATGGGAAACTTACAGAATGGGAAGAAATTAAATGCAGGGGAGTGTATTGCATAGGATCAGGTCAGGCTGTAACAGCAAATCAATATAGGTGTTAGGATTCAAACACTGGGGAATAGCACATAGAGGAAGGTGAGGTCAAATCACCTGTTGTAATGAGAGAAAAATCCGTAGTCTGTTTAACCCCAAGGCAACTGAGTCAAATTTGCATATAAGTTCGAGTTCTGCAGTTTCTCTTTGAAGCTGTGATTTCTTATTCATCTGTTTCAACACAGCTATTAGCAAGTCGTCAATGAAGTGAGCAGAGAGATTGAAGTGTTTCCCTATTGGTTTTTTAGTGTTATGATTTCTGATGTCAGATTTGTGTCCATTTATTCTTTTGTGCAGAGACTGCCCTGTTTGTCCAATACATAAGGCAGAAGGGTATTTCTGGCACATGATGGCATAAATCACATTGGTGGATGAGCAGGTGAATGAGCCCTTGATGGAGCAGGTGGCTTGATTTGGTCTTGTGATGGTGTCTTCAGTGTAAATATGAGGGCAAAGTTGGCAGCGTGGTCTGCTGCAGGGATATGTTCCTGCTTTAATGTTTCTGTTGTATGATCTGTAGCTGCTGGTGAGTATCCGTTTATGGTTGGGGGGTTGTCTGTAAGCAAGGAGAGGTCTGTCTCCCAAGGCTTGAGAGAGTGAGGGACTGTCTTGAAGAATAAGCTGTAGATCTTTAATGTGTTGAAGAGGTCTGACTTGGGGGTTGTAGGTGGCAACCAATGGCGTTCTGTTGGGTTTTTTTTGTTTTGTTTGTTTTTTTAATTCTAACACCTGTTTTGATTTGCTGTTACAGCCTGCCCTGATCCTATGTCATACACTCCCCGGCATTTAATTTCTTCCCATTCTGTAAGTTTCCCATCTTCAAAGCGTCTGACAAAGTGGGATTTTCTCCCACGAAAGCTCATGTGATAAATAAATCGGTTAGTCTTTAAAAGTGCCACAGGACTCTTTTTACCCCCCGGAAAGGGCATCTCGCACCCCCAGGGTAAGAACCACTGCTATAGAATAAACTAGATCAGTATAAGCATCTTTATACCAATTTAAATGTGTCCACACTACAGAGCTGTATCACTGTAACTAGACTGGTATAGTAAAGTGCTATAACTACTTTGGAGACAAGCCCTGAGAAGCATTTAATATACAGGAAATATCCTACAGTATAATAAAAACAAGGACTAGTAGACCCAGAAAATCTTCTTCAATTCTATCTCAGCCAATCCTTGGAGTTTTAAGAGCAGCACTTAGTTTCTAAGAAGGTAAGTGATTATTTACGAAAGAAGGTAAGAAGTAGTATTGTGGGAAAGCGAAGTGCACTTAAATCAGACAGAACCCTGTGAAACAAGAAAAATTTTAATACCAAAAAAAAAAAAAAAAAAAAAAAGTAGTGTCAGCTTTTCATTTTCCTGATGTGACATTTTCCTGCTCTTACACAGACAAAGGGTGGTTTAATAAATTTTACTGAAGGGTTTAAACATGAATGAACCAAAAACATTACTTATGAAGTGGGATGAATATTCATAATCTGTAGATCATTTGTTCCAATGATAGGCAGGAAACTGTAGAAAATGCATTAAAGGAAAAACTGTATATTAATTTCACAGTAGTGCTAGCAGGAAAAAACCATAGAATGGAAGTGCTGAGATACTGTGATGACCAATTCCGTAATAAAAATCTATGAAGACTGGATAGTCAAAGTAGTCTTGGATATTTATATGGCTACAGAAATGTCAGTTTACATTAGGTAGGGTTAGAAAAATTAGAAGTGATATACCCTCCCTGCTTTATTGCATAACTGGTTTGAAGATGGAGAGGAATCTTTTTGGAATGTTATTCCATAATTGTCAGGTTTTAATATCTGTTCAGGTCACCAGGAGCAGAACACACAAGACTAGATAGGCCACTGAACTGATCTTAATTACAATTCCTAGGATTCCATGAATCTGACAGACAAGCATGCAAACTATCACTTACGTTCGCTGAAGCAGAAGGCAGTAATCCACTATGGCAGGCACCATAGCCTACAGAAAGACCATGTAGAAAGGATGAGTAACTCAAAGGTACTGTCAAAATGGCATATATCATCAATATAGCACTGGTTCTGAACTGTATTGATCATAGTCAAGCAAGTAGCTCACACATTTAGACAGTGCCCAATTATCATGATTTTCCTAGACAAAAGGTACAATTATACCACAGCCATAACTCCTCCATAGCTCTACCTGAGTCATGGGTTTTTCCAAATTCCAGCAGTAACAAAAATTACTTATTTTAGCAAAACAGTCCCCACAGACTTGAACTCATAACTGGGCCCTGTTATGCTGGCTGCTGTGGACACAACAGACAAAAATGTGACAAAGATGTAACTGTAGAGCAGGTGGATGAGGACAAAGCATGACAGCAACACACGAAAGTATCTTAATTTTCAGGTTTTGAGACCCCTTAAACATCTTTCATAGTTGACTTGATTGCAGGGTGAGGAAAGAGAACAACCTCTTTCACACGCTTATGAGGTAACAGTCCTCATCCTCTAAGATATTGGGAAATGTTTAAGGGGGTTTCTATTCTTTGCTCCCTGGTGAGATGGGGTGCGTGGGAGTCCAAACCAATTTTCTCCCCTCCTCTAGCTAACGCCACGATTCCTCCACTAGCCTCTCCATCAGATGCTGAAGAAGAAACAGTTACTTACCTGTAACTAGTGTTCTTCGAGATGTGCTGCTCCTGGCCATTCCATATGTGTGTGTACGCGCCGTATGCACAGATCGCCGGAATTTTTCCCCCTAGAGATCCCATAGGGCCGGCTGTGGCGTCCCCTGGAGTGGCGCCATTGCAGTGCTCCATATAATGGACAGCCGGCCCTACCCTCCCCAGTTCCTTCTAGCTCCAATTCCGAGCGGGGTCGGAGGGAGGGAAGTGGAATGGCCAAGAGCAACACATCTCGAAGAACACTAGTTACACGTAAGTAACTGTTTCTTCTTGGAGTGATTGCTCCTGTCCATTCCAGGATAGGTGAATCACCAGTCTTACCTCAGGTGGAGGGTTGGAATCGCAGCTTAGCTGAGAGCAGGACAGCTCTACCTACTGCCGCATCCTCTCTCAACTGCTGGGTGATCGCGTAGTGCGCCGCGAAGGTATGGCCTGAAGACCAAGTGGCTGCCTTGCAGATGTCCACCAACGGCACACCTCCCAAAAGGGCTGCTGAAAATGCCTGTGCCCTCGTTGAGTGGGCCTCGACTGGGGGCGGGGGAACCTTCGCCAGGCTGTAACATTCTCGGATGCACGCCACCACCCACGCCGATAGGCGCTGCGATGGTAGCAGCTCACCTGGTGTCAGCCACTCAGGTACTATGCCTTGAGGTGGGCCGACTGGAGGTTCGGATGTAGTAGTCTGCCGCCGTCTTGCGACAAAAGGTCCGGCACCAGAGGCAGGTCTATCGGGGTTCTGGCTGAGAGGTTCCACAAGGTCGTGTACCAATGCTGGTGGGGCCACCCTGGGGCCACCGGAACGACCATGGCCGTGTCCTGTTTGATCTCCAGGAGCACCTTGTGCACCAAGACCATTGGGGGAAAGGTGTAACTCAACCCTCCGTCCATCTGATTGCGAATGTGTCCACTAACGAACCCAGGCTGTGCCTTCTGAAGGAGCAGAAGCGGACGAATTTCGTGTTGGAGTCTGACGCAAAGAGGTCCAGTTGGGGAGAGCCCCACCTTCGGAAGATTCCCCCCAGGGCCTCCTGCTTTAGAGACCACTCATGCATCATGAATTTCCTGCTGAGGTCGTCGGACAACGTGTACTGCGACCCCAGTAGGTATGATGCCATCAGCAGGATCGAGTGGCGGATGCAGAAAACCCAAAGACTGAGGGCTTCTCAGCAAAGGCGAGAGGAGCGAGCTCCACCCCGTTTGTTGATATAAAACGTCGACGTGTTGTCCATCTGCACTGGGACCACTGAGGCGTCCTTGAAGGCCTGACACACCAGGCGGACTGCTCAGAGCTCTTTTACATTTATGTGGAGCTGGAGCTCATCCGTCTCCAGAGGCCCTGGGTCCTGAGGTGACCAAGGTGGGCTCCCCAGCCTAAGTCTGACGCGTCCGTCACTAGGTGAGCTGAAGAGCCCGGAGTCTGAAAGGGGAGGCCGCCACAGACATCCTCCTCGTGGCACCACCATTCGAGGTCTTTCAGGACTCACGATGGGGGGACACTATGGTGTCCAGATCATCCCGGGCCAGGTGGTACACCGATGCCAACCACAGCTGTAGAGGGCACAAGTGGAGCCACGCGTGCCTGACCACATAAGTGCAGGCTGCCATGTGGCCTAGTAACTTCAGACACGTTCTTGCCATCGAAAGGGGGTGACTAAGTTTCTTATGCTGTCTCTGATCACAAAGAAGCGCAATTGAGGGAGTGCTGCCCTCGCTATTGACGAGTCCAGGACCGCACCTATAAATTCTATACTCTGCACAGGTATTAGGATGGACTTTTGCAGATTGATTAGTAGACCAAGGCAACTGAACACAAGCTGAATGGTCTTCAGATGGCGGGTCACCTCGTCGCTGGAGCATCCCTGCACCACCCAATCGTCCAGGTACGGAAAAACCTGAATTTGCTTTCGCCTGAGGAACGCCGCCACCACCGTCAGGCACTTGGTGAAGACGCAGGGTGCCACTGCCAGCTTGAAGGGGAGGACCGCGAACTGAAAGTGCTTTTTGGCTGCTACAAAGCGTAAGAACCTTTTGTGATGGGGGGCTATCGCAATGTGAAAATAGGCGTCCTGCAGATCGAGGGCGGCGTACCAGTCTCCCGGATCCAGGGAGAGGATAATCGTGGCTAGGGACACCATGTGGAAGCATGCGTAAAAAGCGGTCCAAGGAGAATCTACTCCGGCGTGAACCTTTTGTGATGGGGGGCTATCGCAATGTGAAAATAGGCGTCCTGCAGATAGAGGGCGGCGTACCAGTCTCCCGGATCCAGGGAGAGGATAATCGTGGCTAGGGACACCATGTGGAAGCATGCGTAAAAAGCGGTTCAGCCCCCGAAGGTCTAGGATGGGGCGGAGGCCCCCCTTTGGCTTGGGGATAAGGAAATACCAGGAGTAAAACCCTTTCCCCCCTCAGGTCCTGGGGCACCTTCTCCACCGTCCCTTTGTCCACGAGAATCTGAACCTCCTGGGCCAGCATTTGTTTGTGAGAGGGGTCCCTGAAAAGGGACAGGGAAGGGGGTGGGCGGGATGGGGGGGCTGAAGAAAACTGGAGTATCCATGTTGCACTGTGTGGAGCACCCACTGATCCGATGTAATGTGCGCCCAAGCATGGTAGAACTGGGTAGTCTGTTGGCGAAGGGCAGGGAAGATGGATCTGTGGCAAAGTCCGGTATGTCGTCCTCGATCGCACCCTCAAAAGGTCTTCTTTGACCCCGAGGACTGCTGTGGCCTCCTCTGGTTCTGCTCTGTTGGGCAACAGTTATTCCTGTGCCCATTACGACCCCTTCTGCGGTCCCAATCTTGTCACTGCTGGTATGTGTGGGTCGTCGGTTGCAGCTTAAAGGGCTTTCTCTGTGCCGCTGGGGTATGCAAGCCCAGAGACCTTACTATGGCCCTTGAGTCTTTAAGGGACTGCAGCCTGGAGTCCGTCTGGGAAGCGAACAGCTCCGGGTCTTCAACGGGCAAGTCCTGGATGGTAGGTTGGACTTCCGCTGGGAGGCTAGAGGCCTGTAACCAGGAGCTCCTCCGCATGGTGATGCCGGAGGCCATCACCCAGGCAGCCGCATCCACCACATTGAGGGCCGACTGCAGGAGAGCATGGGAGACTACCTTGCCCTCCCTTACCTTCGCTGACAGCTCAGACCTAGAGTCCTGGTCTAGCTTGTCTGTCAGCTTATCCCGGGATGCCCAGGAGTTAAAGGTGTATCTGCTGGGGATTGCCTGCTGATTGGCAATCCTCAGCTGGAGCCCCCAGGAGGAATAGACCTTGCGGCCAAAAGCTCCATCTTCCTGGCGCCCTTGGATTTAGGCATTGGGCCCCGATGGCCCTGCCTCTCCTTCTCATTGGCCACCTCGACCACCAGTGAATTTGGGGTTGGGTGGGAGTAGAAGTGCTCATGGCCCTTGGCCGGGACGAAGTACTACTTCTCCACCTTCTTGGCAGTTGGGGAGACTGAGGCGGGGGTCTGCCACAGTGCTTTGATGATATTCTGCACCGTCTTTATCAGGGGCAGGACCACTCTGGACGGACCCTCCGGGAGGAGAATGTCAATCATGGGGTCCGCCTCCTCCACGATCTTCTCCGCTTGCAGGCCCATATTCCTTGCCACCCTTCTGAGCAATTCCTGATGGGACCTGCTGTCATTGGGAATGGGTGCTGGCTTCGCTCCCATAAATGCCTCAACCGGGGGCGATGACGAGGACTCCCCAGCGGAGTCTGGAGGGTGACCCTGGGTGCTTGCCATAGTCTGTGGGCTCGCTTTGACCCAGGCAGGGCTCCTGAGGCTTCCTCTAGCTGAGTCCAAGACCAGTCCCCTTCCCAACTCAGGTGGGGTGCTCGCCATGCAGGAAGGCTGGCATCTGGACAACGAGGTGGAAGGGGGTCTGTCTGATGCAGGATCCTGGGCTTGATGGTATGCCCAAGAGGTCCAGAATGGCCACTGGTGTGGCATTTGCCACTGTGGACCCCATTGGGAAAGGGATCATGGGCGGCTATCCCCTCTCCTCCTAGAGCAACTATTGCTGCGCCTGGAAGTGTCTGCACTGTCCTCCGAGTCCAAGGAGAATCTACTCCGGCGTGACCAAGTAGGGGTGATGCCGGTGGCTGGCGAGTACGCGGACCTAACTATCTTGCGGTGCCGTGAGGAACCCCGTTCCAGAGGTTCTGGGGGGGAGCGGTACCACAGGGCCCCTTCCACTGCTACGATCTCTGGGGGCACTGGGGAGCGGTGCCAGGTCGGGGGGGGGGGCACATGCGCCGGCACCTGCTCCTTGCGAAGGTCCGGGCTGGCAGATTCTTGGCGCAGTGACTCCCACAGCAAACAGTGCCGTCGGGAGTCTGGGCAGACCAGCATCGGCTTTCCCCTTGACGGCGCTGGTATCTTGGGTGCCGGAGGGCACGACTCTTCTGGGTGCGGTGCCGTGTGCTCAATGAGCTCCCGGGCCGCTTCAAAAGTCTCCGGCGTCGAAGGGAGTTGGAGGTCCTCTTCCAGGATCACTCTAGTCAGCGAGGTAACAGACGCCAGACTCAACGGTACCCTATCCAGGACCGGAGTCAACGGGGCCGGTGTCTGCTGTGCCGGGAATGGTTGGTCCGGCCGCAGTACCGTTTCGCTCCCGAGCTTGACTTGCCTGGCAGGGGACCGACCTCTGTCTGACTTCCTCTTCTCATTTGCTGGACCATGGGAGAGGGATCGGTGCCGGGGAGGTGGTGCCATAGGCTTCGGTGCCGATGGAGAGGGCCGGCACCGTGGCTCCTTCACAGAGTCCTTTGGCCTAGGCGCCTCCCTCGACGGTGCCGTACTGGAGCTGGCGTCCCCTGTGCTCATCAGGCAAAGGACTTCCTCCATCAGGAGGAGCTTCAATCTATGCTCCCTCTCCTTCTGGGTTCTAGGGCAGAACCCTCTGCAGATTTTGCACCGCTCGTGCAGGTGGGACTTTCCCAGGCACCTCAGGCACGATTAGTGCGGATCATCCAAGGGCATGGGCTTGCAGCAGGCCCCGCACGCCTTGAAGCCTGGCATGCCCGGGGCGGGAAAGACCGCTCTTCTGCGTAGGGAAACTACCTAACTAACTCACAGGGATCTAAACTACTCAAAACTAGGGTACTCTGCTAGCAAGCTAGCAGATGTTCCAGCGACCGTCAGGGCGGTAAGAAGGAACTGGGGAGGGGAGGGCCGGCTGTCTGTTATATAGAGTGCGGCAATGGCGCCACTCCAGGGGGCGCCACAGCCGGCCCTACGGGATCTCTAGGGGAAAAAATTCCGGCGATCTGTGCACGCGGCATGTACACATCTATCATGGAATGGACAGGAGCAATCACTTGAAGAAGATATCATCTGGGAAGTCTAAGAAGAGTGCCCGGTGCAGAATGCAGTGTACAGGGCAGCAGTGAATGAGTTTTATCTTTGTAATCTCAGCACTTCAGAAAGCCAGTGGGAAACTGATGCTTTCAAACTATGATGCCTGAAAAACTATAAGTAAGATCAAGAGATTTTAAAATGGTCCATCTAATTTCAGGGTGGGTCAGTGGGAAGCACATTCACTCTATAGTGAATAGAGTTCATGTCTTTTCAGTACATATCAATGAACTACATAATCCCATTTGGAATACATATGTGATCCCATGCAAATGAATGTGATCTAACTGTGTATGTAACCATATATCGAACAGGAGGGCCATACACTTGTTTTATCAGCATTAAAGAATCACTTTAGGTAAGTGAATTTTGATAGCTGGATTGCATGACAGTAAGTCTTTGTCTAACTCCTACTATTCTATGAAACTAAGCATTAAATTGACCACTTGGGAATGAAGATTAGCAAGTACAGATGTACTAGAGCTGGTTTTAATGACCAATGAGACATTTTTTCCCCAGTGAACGCAGAATGTTCATGTCTAAGAAAAAGTGCAATAAATCTTCAACAAAAACAAAGCTGAGTGACCAGTGTCAACTAAATGCAGACAGATGGGAGCTGACAGACTGATTAAACTTGGGTACACTAAAATATATCTAGTTTTCTCCTGATTCAGTGGAAGAAGCTACCCTCCCCCTACTAAGAGTTATAGGAAGCCCTAAACGTTCACCTGTTAGCCTGGACAGCCTTCTATGGAATGCCTGAGAAAACCAAGTCTGGTGCGAGACCCCAAAGTAGCTGCACTCCCCTAGACCTTGTTCAGCATAGCTTTAACTTTTCTCCAAAGGGACCACATTGCTTTGTGAAATCCTCAAGTCTCTGCCAATGGTACCCAGAATTTCAAGTTCTCTCTTGACACTACTCATCTTGACATTAATCTTCAGCTATCTAGTCATCAATATTAAACTGTTATATAAAAAAAGTCAATGACTTAGAGAAAAGCTACAAGTTTAGAATAAACTGCAAACTTTTGTCCAAAAGAGCATCTGATGTGCTGTACCTGAAAGTGTTGCTCCATAACTTGGATTTTTCCCTGGTCAGGACATTTCTTCAAAGTTCGCTCAGCATAATGAAAGAGTATTTCAACCATCTAGAGGAAAAAGATAATAGTGAGAAATAGACTCACCTGCTACTCTACGCAATATTGCCACTTTATTAGTGTTGCCTAGCATTTCCCATTATAAGACTCTTTTTTCAATTACTTATAAACCTTTACCAAACTAACAGTTCCACCTGAAATTTTGCATGCCATGTATGTGCCCTGGATTGATTGTGTGTCTATATTTTAAAGTTTCATCCAAAACGATTTAGCACTTTCCAATAATGAGGTTAGAGAAAGATACGTTTTGCCATGTTGAAAAATTTTAAAATGTTCTTTGAACAGCTCTAGTGCCCACAAGCCTTGAAGCAGGAACTTGACGTTTGGCAGGGCATGCCCTTTGGGTCAGTCAAGTGCTTTTTGACATTAAGAAAATTTGCCCTAATTTGTTGGTTCTAAGATTTTTTGAAAAACAGTTGACACATGCTCAGTAGAGACATACTAGAAATTAGCAGGTCAGTTCCCCAGAGATTCCATCTGCACTGAGCATTCTCCAGCCCAAGGCTGCAGGGACTGATCAAGAATTTCTTTGCGAATGCTGATAATAGCAGCTGTGTGCCAAAGCCATTCTCAGTTTGCTCCACTGTGATTTCAGCTTTGACCTGTGCAATGTGATTCTATCAGATATGGGGAGCTCATTCTACCCCAAAATTCCTGTATTTGTTCTACAAAGGGCATCTCTGTGAGTGAATAAAGCTTTCTATAAAAATAAAGAGGCTGTCAGAATGTCTATTCTACGTGTTCCTTTGTTTGGCTTTTCTTGATTGAAAATGGGTGACAGTCAAAGATCTAACAACTAAAGCTACAGACTCTTCCCCACTAACAAGATGCACAGGTTCCAAATGTAGCAGCTTCCTGGTTTTAATCAGCATAAGTGGATGTCACTTCTCCACTACAAAAGGCTCCCATTATTTAGATCAAGCTATTGCTATAGACTTTCAGTGTTTAAAAACATACTGAGGACAGTTTGGGAAAGCCTCAGAATCTGAACAAAGGGATGTCCAGGAGTCTGAGGACAGATTGAATATTTAGTTACCTGTGAATTTGTCTTCACTGCAATTAAGTATTATTTCATTGTGTAAAGCCTCCAAAAACAAGACTCACAGGGGCAAGTAGGTAGTGTCAACTGGCAGTGATTATTTTGGAGATATGGGCACATCTGACACACCTACTGGCAGTCAGGCTAGGTAAGAAGCATCCCCCATCCCTACAGACAGCTTTTTGAAGGACAGAAACCAATTCTTTCAAGAACAGTTGTAGATTAAATTAGAGTGGTATCAGTATACATGAAATTGGGATTTGGAACTCACTCTGTCTGCAATGACAGCCTTTCGCTTATTGGCATCCCCAGACAATCCTGTAAAGAATACCAAGAAAAACAAAAACAAAAGCTCCTTTTCATAATCCATTTTCAAATGGAAGCTAGGACTCATTTCAGTTCCCACAACTCAGAGACTGATAGAAGATTTAAGTGCTGTAATCCTTTAGCTGCAGGTGTCCAGATAGCCTGAGCATACCTCATACAGAAGGGACCTTCATATTAAACAAAACCTATGTGAAGATTAATTTATTCTGTTTATTAATTGTCTTAGAAAAGAGACTCTGAAAGGGCGCTGTTCTGAATGTTGCCCCATTTAGATAATTTTAAGTCATTATGTGCATGTTTATGCGACTTTAGATTTTGTGAAGCATCATTACTGTATTCATGAGATGCTTTGAGACCTTTGCAAAATACACATATCCCAATAAAAAACTACATGCAATTCCTTTTTGGAAAACTGATGTGCAAAAACTAAAATTTTAAGTTATTTTCATTTATTTAACCTTTACAAAGACATATAAAATACATGAAAGGATATTTGATTTAGGTTTACGACATGTTCTGGGACTACCAAAAGCGCCACCTCTCAAAACCCATTACAAAATTGTTTAAAGAAAATGTAGAGTGAACTCTACAAATCAGAGTTCATTGGCAAGAGTCAGCAAAGCAGGCACAGGCACATATAGCCTGCTTCTCCAAATCAAGTCACCATACCTGAAGAGATGTTATTTCTTTAGTACCCAGTAGAACCTCAAATGAACTCTATGAAATGAGTGAAACTGCAGGGAAGCACTGAAATAGTGTGCTTTAACTGCACTAGCAATCCCCTGCACAGGAGCTGTAATGGCTTCTTAATCTTGCCTCTCTATAAGGGAAGTTGCATCACTTTGTCCCCTTCATGCGTTTTCAACCACCAAAGGCCTCTGATAGCATTTTTTAATTCATAGAAGCACCCACTTTGACCCCTGGGAACCTTCTAGCATGGTCTAAAACATTGCTTTTCAGTAATTCCTTACTGCAAGCTTCATTTTCTAAGCACCACATACTTTACAATTGTTCTTTTCCAACAAAATGAAGGTACACTGGAGTAAACACCCCATAACCCAGTCTGGGCAGGCTTTACCTTAAGCAGTCTAGGAAGAGAGAAGACTTCACTAAGTGATTGCACAACTCCACAAAAACCAGTCAGCCCATGTCAACACATCTGCTTAATCCTAATCACAACTAAACACCACAAACTTTTTACTCTTCATCGAAACAATTATCACTTTAATTCCTTTTACATAATGCTTGTTGCTATGTGCATGTATTAAAGCTATTCCATGGCTTCAAAATTAACTTACCTACTACAGCCTTTGCTTTCCCTTCATGAAAAGACCAAGCTAGAGCAAGGGCCTCAGTAAGACATTCTTGTTTCAGTAGGTGATCCACTCTCTAAAATTGGATATAAAAGCAATATGGAACTCCTCAGAACAGCAGAACAACAATCCTTTAAGACAGTGTTTCCCAACTGATCGGTTATAACCCCTTAGGTGAGTCATGAAAGACAACCATGTGGGTCTCAAGGCACTCAAAACTATTATAATCTAAAGTAAAGAAAAATCTTGTTCCTCCACTTACCTTGAGAGGTCAAATATTCCATCAGCTTCTCAAAACACATTTACGTAAATAAATGTATTACACCATGAATAAATTGACATTTACTACAAGAGTAAAAAGAGGGTTGTGAGATTTCCTTTTACTTCAAAAAAAGAGGTAGCCAACCCAGAAAAGGTTGAGAAATGCAGATCCAGACATACTAAACCAAGAAAGTTAACAGAAATAATTTGAGAGATTTTGAATTTTAAACACTGGGATGAAATCCTGATTCTATTTAAATCCATGAAAATTTTAACGCAGACTTCAATGGGACCAAAATTTTACCCACTGTCATTTAAAATCCCCAGTAACTAGTTAGTCCATACCCGACTCAGAGGTTTTTAGATCTTGCATAAGCACTGAATATACTGTGCTTCCACTTCCATATTTAGACTGTATCATCTCAGTTTGGCAAAAGCAAGCAAGATAATCAAATTCACAGGAGGTGCAGCACAGAACCTGAAGCTTGAGAGGAAGGGACAAAGAGGGCTATTCACTGCCCAGACTCTGGCTAGCTGGGGAACGGTGCAGCCCCAGGAGCTTCTTTAATTTACAGTAGCCTCACCTAGGTCCTAAACTATGCCGGGACCCAGAGTCTGGATAGCACTCAGTGCTATGGCTACCCCCCTGACACAACCCTTATACTGGGGACTGTGAGGATGTAGTATAAAGCTGTGTACAAGAGCCCTACGATGGGCCTATCCTACCTTTCATGACTTCTGTGCACTGCTGAAGCACGATAACTGGGGCCAGAACTGGCTCCTGAGACTTGTATCTCAAGATATGTCTAACAAATCACCACTCTGCAGAAAGAACAGTTTCCTAGGCTTCCCTGGAAGACTGTTCTATTCCCCAAACTCTCCCTATGCTAAGGGTAGAGCCTCGTATGAATAAATTCACAGGTACTGAGGCCTCAGCACCATGGGTTGTGGGAATTTAAAAGCCCATGCTGTTGTGATTGGCTGAAGATTGTTTTTCCTTTTACTATGCGCTGAGTTCACCTGGTCTCTCTAACCTAAAACAAACCCATGCTTTTACACCATTGGCTGGTTCATAGATTCCAAGGCCAGAAGGAACATTCTGCCCATCTAGTCCAGTGTTTTTCGTTGCAAGGCCCAAGAGCCAGTGGGGGCTCCCATTTATCCTAATGGAGGATCCCTGCTAATTGGCTAACTGCCCTGACCCCAACTTGGAAGTTGGGATGAGGGAGGCAGAGCTGTGCAGGGCAAGGAAGGGCCTCTATGTGGGCAGTGGAGTCCACAGGGGAGAGCCACCCCTTTGCTCTCCGCTCCCAGCCAGTGCCCTGTGAAGCAGAGTGACATTGGGCAGGTCACCATGCAAAGTAGGGAGAGCTGAGGTCAGCAGTTGAGATACCACTGGGAACAGTGGTGACAAGAGCAGGAGAGGTGCCGAGGGAAGCGCTCAGCACCAGTTGGTGCCTCTTTGCCTCCCAGTGACCTGGGGGAGCAGCAGGGCTGCAGCCATGCTCCCCACCCCTCAGCAGTGGCATTGCCTTTTAGTAGTGTTGCCACCTGCACCCAAGGTCCCCTCTGCCTGCTGCTCATGCCTCTTCTTCAGGGGGGAATCTCAGCAGAGGGGGAGAAACCACCAGGAGGTGGGAACGGGGGGGGGGGGGGCAGCTGCAGCTCTGCTGCTCTCCAAGTCACCTGGAGGCAGAGGTGAGCACTTCCTTCTGCGTTCCTCCTGTGATTGCTGCTCCCAGAAGTAACTCAGCTGCCACCCTTGTCTCTCCTGCCCTATGTCGTGCTGACCTGCCCACGAGTGACTCACCACCTCACAGGGTCCCAGGAGCACAGAGAGTGGCGGGGGCAAATCTTTGCCCTCTCCCTTTCAGGGTGGGCAGGGCTACACTGCCCACATGGAGAGCCCTTCCTTGTCTCATAGCTATTTTTCCCCTCACATGGAGGAGTCACCCCCAACCCAACTTTCCTTTCAGGTGAGAGAGGGACAGTTCCTGGGACCCCCCCAGCCACATGGGGGCTAAACCTAGGTGAGCCAATGGCTGCAGCTAGGGAGGGATGGGAACCGGGCTGCGGCGTGAACTGAGGTATCGGGCTGATCACTCGACACAGTGGAAAAACATGTCCTAGGGCTAGGCTGCTGAGCAGGGACCAGTCAGACTCAGCTGGGACAAGAAAGCATTCTGGCTTGGCCGGAGACAGGAGAGTAGACAATGGGAAGGAGATGGGAGAACTTCAGGAGAGAGGGCCATGTGGGAGTTGGGGTGGAGAGTAGGTAGGGCAGGGAGGGGCACAACCTAGCCTTCTCAAAAGCAGGGATCACCAGCTCTCATATGGAAAGTTTTTTTACCAAAACGGCCCCACTTGAAAAATAGTCGAGATTACCGAACAAGTCTGACCTCCTTACGACACAGGCCATAGAACTTCCCCAAATTAATGCTGAGAGCAGATTTTTTAGGAAAGCTTCCAATCTTCATTTAAAAATGGCTGGTGATGGAGACTCCACCATGACCCTTAGTAAATTGTGCCAGTGATTAAATTACTCTCAATGGTAACTGACTTATAGCTACAGAGGACTGTATAATTGTAACCTGAATCTATACTGTATCTCTTGCAAGTTAGTGGAAGTGGAAACATTTCAAGACATCATTAAAATATTTTTGCGAAGATAAGGAAGAGAAAAGAATATAATCCCAATTGAGTACACAAGCATATGCTGGGAAGTGTCCAATAGCATATTATAGTGAAAAGATTATTCTTGGGGCATAGCTGTACATATGTTGCAAATATATGAATTCTGAATACTAATCAGATTTTACTTTAAAAATTCAATTAGTCCTCAAATTCCTTTCCTGACATCATCAAGCTACTTTTAAACAATTCACTATTTATTAAAAGCATATATATCTCCTCTCTCAACTTACCTCTCTCCAGCTCCTTAGCATCATCACATGAACAGACTGAAAGAGGGAAAAAGAAGGGTTGGGACAGGAGTTACTCCTTTACACACAGTTGTTCACGAATAACTATCTGTGGATTCCCATACATACATTAGTGTCCCACTGATACAAAGGGGCTACAATTACTCTTCAGGGATTTGACCCACTGCTCCAATCACGAGCATTTCCTACTAGCTATTATACAGTGAGTTTATCATTTCCAAAAAGCCCCTATGAGACTCTGTTTAAGCCTCCCTATATTTTGAGAGAATGGAGGAAACCAAGCCCAAGGATCTCTCTTATTGCTCCATATGTTGGGATTCAGCCATCTTCACTTTTCACCTTTCCATTCACTTTAGTCAGTGCTTTTTGTAAAGGAGAGAGTGGTTAATGTCTACATATTTCATTTAACATTAATTTTCCCCACAACACACAGTCTTAAGTAGCACTCAGGAAGGACTGTAATCCTGGGTGCTATTTCAGCACATGCCTTGACTAAGACCAGACTGGATTCTGGAAATTTAAAACAAACAACTCTGGAGTTACTGTCTCCATTTTACAGCCCCATGTCCTAAAGACTCCAGCACTCAGGACCTCACAGCTCCACTGAACTATTTCAGGATTCTCACTTGCAGAACCCTTCTTTTACTAGACACAAACACTCGAGTGGGTCATCAAAGCCACCTGACTTGTGACGGTGCATTACATTTCCTGAGAGCTGTCCACATTTACCTTTGTGCCAAGATAAAAGATTTGACCGCCACAGCTGCTGATGGACTGATAACAGGCTTTCTCCCCAACCAGGGCCTAGAAAAAAATATAACATTTACTCATCATAAGCTGCTTTTATTTTATTTTCAGTGAACGTACAGAAAGGTGTGACTGACTAAACCCTGGGAACATTTAGCAATGAAGAAACAAAAGAAGAGTCAGGGAGGAGAGTTCAGTTTGCCAGTCGTGCTATATGCCAGTCCCAACACACGAAAGGAAGTTGGAGACCGAGAACCCAACCCCCTTTCACAGATGCTAACGCATGCTTCACTGGAAAGTCATCAAGTGCAAGGAGCACTGTCTCACACGCATGTGCACGTGATGACAGCTCCTGTGTTCACAAGACACCAATGGGAAGCTAAAAGGGAAAAATCTTAGAAAAATTGCAATTCAGAATAATTTCAGTCTTACAGTTTCACAATATGAGACATTTCTGGTCAGGTTTTATCTGATTAAGGCCAGAGCCCAATATGGACTCTAATGGAAGGGCATCCCCCTAGCAAATCATCATCCTCATTTCCTTCAACTCCCAGGTTTTTCTAGACACATCCAGATCTGGCACAACCCTGCTTAAGAATCTATGAGACCTGGTAAGATTATACCCAAAGAGGATATGGCTACAGTCTTTGCAAAACAGCAACTAGAAAAAAAACTGAAAAGCTGCTAATTTACCATAGCAAAACTGGTTAAGTGTTGCCTCTTGTGAGACACCAGGGCCAGAGAGAAGCAGGGGAGTTGTTGAAGGCAGATATATATATAAGCCCCAGAATGATCCTGGCTTTGTTCCCTGCAAACTGAGCAGGGTGTGGTTCTGGCCAATTAGAGGCACCTGAGACCAATTAGGGGCCAGCTGATAAAAAGCCTGGCCCCAGCAAGAGTGTTGTGGGAGAAGCAGAGGAGTGTGGGAGGAAGGCGGAGGAAGTAGAATAGCTACGAAGAGAGGTAAAAGAACACCGAGAGGGGGAAATAGCCTAGGGGAAGGAAGTGTTGCCGGTGGCAGTACCAGCAGCGTGCAGCTGCCTTTCCTAGGGCCCCTAGGCTGGGGCTCAGAGTAGAGGGAGGGCCCAAGCCCCTTCCCCCTCCTACTCTGTGCTGGCAGCAGAGTACCGAATGGACCCCATAACAGGACAAAGCACAGGACCCACAGGGGCAGAGTGGACTGTTTTGCCACACTCTACAAAGGCTCATGGTGAGAATCTTGTCAACGCTCTTAAAATTAACAACAAAGCACAAGGAATGCATGCCAAAATAGGAAAAGAGCTAACTAAAGAATATTTAGTTCAGTTAGATATAGTCAAGTCAGCAAAGCTTGATGAAATTCATCCTCAAGTACTTTAGGAACTAGCGGATGAAATCTTGGAAATTGTTAGCAATTAGCTTTGAGAACTCATGGAGAACCGGTGAGGTACCAGAAGACTGGAGAAGGGCAAACATAGCACCTAACTTTAAAAAGGGGATCCAAAGAGGCCCTGGGAAATTATGGGCCAGTCAGCCTAACTTTGATACCTGGAAAGATACTAGAACAAATTATTAAACTATCAAGTTGTTAGCACTTAGAGAAAAGGAATAAACAGCAAGGATTTGTCAAGAGCAAATCACGACAAACCAACCTAATTCCCTTCTTTGACGTGTTAAAGGACTGGCGGAGAGGGAAGAAGCAGTAGATGTGAGATACCTTTTTCAGTAAGGCTTTGACACAGTCCCACATGAGTTTTGTATGCAAACCAGGGAAATGTGGTCTAAAAGAAAATACTATAAAGGGGTGCACAACTGGGTGAAAAGCTATACTCAAAAAGTAGTTCTTAATGGTTTGCTTACAAACTGGGAGGCTGTACCTAATGGGGTTCTGCAGGGGTCAGTCTTGGGCTCAGTACTATTCAACACTTTCATTAACAACTTGGATAATGGAGTGGAAAATATGCTTATACGATCTGCAGATAAATATCACACGGGGAGGTGTTGCAAGCACTTTGTAGCACAGGACCAGAACTCAAAATGATATTGACAAACTGGAAACAGTCTGAATTCAACAAGATGAAATTCAGTAAAGACAAGTGCAAAACACATCTCTTAGGACGGAAAAAGCAAATCAAATGCAGAACTACGAAATGGAAAATAACTGGCTAAATGGTCATACTGCTGAAGAGGTCCTGGATGTGACAGGTGGATGACAAACTGAGTATGAACATCATGATGCAGCTACAAAAAAGTCGAACATTCTGGTGTGTACTAAACAGGATTGTTGTCTATCAGACATGGGAAATATTGTCCTGCTCTACTTGGCACTGGTGAGGCTTCAGCTGGAGTACTGTTACTCCAGAGAAACTTCTCTCTCACCACGCACATGCAGAATGTACGTCTCCCACAGACTACTTTGCTTCTCCCAAGGAAAATGACTTGCTGACAGAGAAGCAAAGGGAAGCTGCAAGAGCAGTCTCACACACCTCAACAGCACCATGGGCATCTCATTTCAGGTGCCCTAAGAAGCTGGCCAGGGAGAGGAAGAGGAGAGCGGGGCATAGCTGGGGACTCCTCAGCCACTGTCTCCTACCCTGTGCCAGGCTCAGCTGCTAATCCTGGCTGGGCTGGGCTAGTGAGAGACAGGACCTCCTGCTCCCCTGCAAGGAAGGGCCAACTTACCCCTAGAACCTCCCCCAGCTGCAAGATCTGCACCCCCACCCTGGCTACTTAACTCTATCATGCCTGAGACACAGAGAGGGATCACTGTATGCCTCCAGCTACCCAACCCCTGTGCATCCAACCCCCCATACCCAGACTCACGCAAAACCCCACCCAACCAGGCTTCACCCGCTGCATCTGTAGCCCCTCCCACCCTGCATCCGGAGGTATACTGCACCAGGCCCCTCATTGATCCCCCCACACTTGAATTCCTACCCCTATGAGCCCCACTGCCTGCACTTGGACCACTCCACTAAACCGGTTGCACCCATCTCCCCATTTCACAACACCTGGATTCTCCCTCTGCTGAGCCCCAACTCCCAACACCCAGATGTACCCCATAGCAGAGCCCCAATCACCTTCAACTGGACCCCCCTGCAGAGTCCCATTGGCACTCCACTTGGATCTTACCAATAAGCCTCTGTGTATCCAGATCCCACTGCACTCTGACCTGCTACTGAGCTGCGCTCCCCCAGACTGCCCCACCAAGAACCCTCTCAACCCACACCCAGATCAAACCCATAGACTCTAAGGTCAGAAGGGACCAATATGATCATCTAGTCTGCCCTCCCGCACAATGCAGGCCACAAAAACTCACCCTCCCACTCCTGTAACGAACCTCTAACCTATGACTGAGTTATTAAAGTTCTCAAATCATGATTTAAAGACTTTATAATACAGAGAATCCACCAGCAAGTGAGCCATTCCCAATGCTACAGCAGAAGGCAAAAAAAACCCAGTGCCCAAGCCAATCTGCCCTGGGGAAAAATTTCTTCCTGCACTCAAATATGGTGATCGGTTAAACCCTGAGCATGCAGGCAAGTCTCACCAGCCAGTCAAGAAAAAAAAATTATTTGTAATAGCTCAGAACCCACCCCATCTAATGCCCCTTCCCAGGTCACTGGCATATCTATCACCAGTAGTAAAAATGGACAATTGCCAAAATAAGTTGTCCCATCATATCATCCCCTCCATAAATGTAACGAGCTCAGTTTTGAAGGCAGTTATGTTTTTTGCCCCCTACAGCTCCCCTTGGGAGGCTGGTCCAGAACTTTACTCCTTTGATGGTTAGAAACCTGCATCTAATTTCAAACCTAAATTTCCTGATGGACAGTTTGTAACCATTTGTTCTTGTGTCCCCATTGGTGCTGTATTCAAATAATTTCTCTCCCTCCCTGGTATTTATCCCTCTGATGTATTTATAGAGGGCAATCATATCACCCCTCAGCCTTCTTTTGGTTAGGCTAAACAAGCCAAGCTCTTTAAGTCGCCCCTCATAGGGCAGGTTTTCCATTCCACGAATCATCCTTGTAGCCCTTCTCTGCACTTGTTTCAGTTTGACTTCATCTTTCTTAAACATGGGGAATCAGAACTGCACGTCAGAACTGCAGATGAGGTCTCACCAGCACCTTGTATAATGGTACTAACACCTTCCTATCTCTACTGGAAATACCCCTTCTGATGCACCCCAGGACCACATTAGCTTTTTTCACAGCCGTATCGCATTGGCAACTCATAGTCATCCTGTGATCAACCAGTACAGTACGCCCAGGTCCTTCTCCTCCTCTGTCACTTCCAACCGATGTGTCCCCAACTAATAAGAAAAATTCTTATTTGTCTGTAAATGCATGACCTTGCACTTCCTGTTATTAAATTTCATCCTATTCCTAATACTCCAGTTTACAAGGTCATCTAAATCTTTCTGTAGGATATCCCGATCCTCCTCTGTATTGGCAACACCTGCCAACTTGGTGTCATCTGCAGACTTAATTAGCACATTCCCACTTTTTGTGCCAAGATCAGTAATAAAAAGCTTGAATAAGATTGGTCCCAAGACTGATCCTTGAGGAACTTCGCTAGTAACCTCCTTCCAGCTAGACAGTTCACCTTTCACAGTATGACCCACTGTAGTCTCCCCTTTAACCAGTTCATTACCCACCTTTCTATTTTCATATTAATCCCCATTTTTTTCTAATTTAACTAATAAATCCCACTGTGGAACCGTATAAAATGTCTTGCTGAAATCTAAGTAAAATAGGTCCACCGCATTCCCTTTATCCAAAAAACGTATCTTCTCAAAAAAGGAGATCAGGTTGGTCTGGCACGATCTACCATTTGTAAAGCCATGCTGTATTTTATCCCAGTTACCATTAACCTCGATCTCCATAAGTAGTTTCTCTGGGATGTGACCCTCCCCAACACCGAACTTCAGCAACTATCTGGAAAGCAACATCCAGTAGGACCATATAAGAATCCTCTTGTAGCACTTGGTATTGGGACCTACACAACTTCAGTTTCTTCCACTCAACCAGAGCATTAGGAAAGGGACACTGATGAAAAGGGGGGAAATGGACAGACAGAGTTACTGTGCAAATGCTAAAATTTCAATAACCAGTTGCTACAGTAAAAACAGTTTTGCAGCATTTTTGTACCTCAAAGTAGCACCCTGGACCCCCATATTCAACACTGATAGGTTTCATACAAAGTAAGCCTCGTGAGGTACCATTTTAAAAGTCCTGAACCATTGAACACTGATATCCTGTTGTATTGTATGTACTATCCCTGTATGGGAACTTATGAAGTACTGCTATATGTTTGGAAATATGTAGTGGATGGTCAACATAAACAGCCAGCCTTTCAGTGTCAACAAAGGAGTGCTGAGCAGGCAGTTATTGATGGCCCATCAAGAAGAATCCACTCTTGCAGAGAATCCTTATAGAGTACGTACGCAATGGGGAAAATGTAACCCCCATGTCACAGCAATGTTCTTTCTAACAGCTGGAAGAAATAATAGAAGAGGGACAGTGACATCACCACTTAGCCTCTCTCCTTCCCCATCTCAACACCTGGGAGATCATTTGGAAGACAAAATCTTTGAACTGGGAAGATTGGTCCCAGGCTGGAAGGGAATTCAACCTGTGCATTAGTAGCTGTGAGCTGCCTGTAACACCTATTAGGATGAGAGATTGCTTGATTCAGATCTTGCTTTAGTCTGTTCATGTCAGAATTTAGACTGTTTCTATTTTTATTTCTTAGGTAACCAATTCTGATCTCAATGCCTATTACTTATAATCACTTAAAATCTTTTTTTCTGTAGTTAACAAATCTGTTTTATATTTTATATAAAACTGTGCTGGTAAAAGAGCTTGGGGAATCTAGACTCAGATTACAAAGGCTGGTGCACATCCACTTTCCTTTGATGAAATGGAGAATTAATTAATGAGCTTGCACTGTCCCAGAGAGTCTTCGGCAGCGTAAGATATTAAGGTGCAAAGCTGGCGTCTGCAGTGATAAGCTGGTGTGTCTCTCTGCATGATTCATGCTTAGAAGCACTCAGGCAGTTTTGCTGGGTGAGTCTCCACATACTGATGACTGAGCAAGCACAGCACCTGGAAAGGTTTGCTGTTTGCCACTAGCATAGCTTTGTGAGAGACAGCCCAGGCTGGAGAGTTAAGAAGGCACAGCAGTCCCATGTGTATCCTTGGCCCCTGTCACATAGAGAAATCATTTTTTTCTTCGAAGAGAGTTCTGAGGCTCAGTGGCATGATGATGCAGCATATCAGAGGAAATGTGAAGAGGCAATACTTCAAGAATTATCAATTCTTGCTAAAGCAACATTAAACAAGCTTTTTAAAAAGGCTCTTGAAAGACAATATTTTAAGCAGTTCCAGATCTCCCCATTTACAAAAGTATATTTCAAAGAGTTCTCATCAAATCAACAAAGGAAATACTAGCAGGCGACAAAATTCCTAGGTCTTTACCAGTGCCTGGCTGACGTTGCCTCCTGTGGCCAGCGATTTGAAGTGACTGCTATTGTAAACTAGTTGCACCTCCGAAATCTCTACAGTCTCTAGCTCCTCCTGAGTCTGACGATCTATCACATGCAGCTTCTCCACACTGTCCAGAAGCACCACCGTTCGTGAGTTTATCCACTGGAAAGAAGGCATATGGAAAACATCAGCAACATTTAATATACATAACTATCAGCACAAATATCACAACATACTATAAGAACATCCCAAAGCACTAATATCATAAGCTAGTGGTTGCTGGTGGCATAAAAAAGTTGTTATTCTCAGTGTTTGGGGCAAGGCTAATGTTTAGAATCCAGCTGCTTTACAGGGCAAAAGTGTGGCTATAAGGAAGGTGACAGCCAGAAGAATTCCTTTGGAGCACTCAGTTATTGAAAACTTCCTCGGGCAGCTGAAATACTTGTACCAAACATCTTCAGTCAAGGGGAAATCTATCACAATTTTTGCTTATAGCATAATATATATCTGGCACATTTATATTGCCTCTCACCTGGAAATTTCACTTGCTAGACTGGAGATTTATAACTGCCAATAAATGTAACTGGTTCACCTTGGCATTTCTGTATTTCATCGTGTTTTTGGTACTCTTTAAAAGAGGTTTTTAGGGTTTGTGCATAAATTTTTTAATTTTTAAAGTTTGTGTGTAAATTTTGAAAAACAAGAGGAAGATAGTACATTAACAAAATATGGGTATAATGGAAACCAATATGCCAGAGCTTCCTGGCTTTTGGGGGGCCATTACTTACTATCTGTTTGCAATTTAGAGTCTGACAAGTAAGACTAGGCCCCATGCTTCAAAAGACTTTATTCATACTCTTTATTCACCATGGACATAAGTATTTTAGTTTGTACACTGTACAGATTTGGATAGCCTATTGTCTTTGCCCCATAGCCACAATGTAACCACTTTTATAACACGGAATTTTACGAGAAAGCTAGAGCAAGTAAATTAATTTCACTCCATAAATTCCAGATCTAAATAGCCAAGTGCTATATTTGTCCCAACAAGTTTGTAGAATGAAATTACAGCCCCCTGGAAGCTAAATGATGTTAACATGCACTTAAAAGGGGGCTATTGTCTGAATCTGAGCAGATGGAAAAACGTTACTGGATCAATACTTACAGAAAAATTGATGAGGTCATAGTGCAGATGAAGCTGTTTTTGCTTCGTGACATGTATTGCACCTGAGTCATCTCTCTTTACCTGATAACGGAATTAGACAAGACAAACACTCAAACTTGGTACTTTCCATCAACCCAAAACCTCCCTTGAGGAAACACATTTTCTTCCCAAGGAAGGAAGCCCATTTCCAGAGTCTGCAGATTTTGTCCAGTATTACAAAGGTGCCTGTTAGCACCTCCATCACTGAAGCAGCTTTATAAAATGGAACACAATTTCCTTTACTCGCTAAAATTCAGTGATTGTTCATTGTCTGATTTCCTAAAAGTGCTTATAAATGTCCTTTTTTCATAATGTATTTGTTTGATTTCTTTCCCCCTTTTTTTAAAAAAAAACAAAAAACAAAAAACAGGAAATATTCAAATCTGGGCTCTGAGCAAAATTTGACATAGCAATCCAACTTTTCTTTGTGCGCTGACTCACCATTTAAAAAAATATACAAATATGGTAGAAGCTGATGTTTGCTATATTTGGGTTGATTTGATTTGTGGGGAGTCTTTTTAGCTGTTATAGCCAGAAATTTGTTCAACAGCACTTATGATGTTACAAACCTCATCTCTCTAATACCCTGAGCTATTAATATCCTGTGTGTTTGTTTAACAACCCCAACACCTTCATGAGGAACTTTTTGTTATATACATTTTAAAAACAGTCCGACTTCCAAAAGACAGGCGTACATCTGACACCTCTATAGACCATCTTAGCAAAGACGGTAAAATCAGTGTGTGTGAAGAGCCAGCTACCCATCAAGCCCCTCCCAGTATCAGCGTGAGCACAAAGAGTCACCTCCTGAGCGTGATCCAGTGGCACCTGTGGCTCAGAGGTCAGAAGAGTGCCATGTACCAGTGTGGGCTCAGTGCTTGGCAGTTTGCAGCACCTAGCTCAAGTCCTCACAGAAGAGGAAGGAAGAAAGGGAGTTCCCAGGGATGTGGTTGTCATCCCTGACTTGGCAGTAGTCCCTCTTTAGCCGCCTGATTAACTCTGTGCTGACTGGCTCTCCAGTGAATCTCCAACGCCAGAAACTCCTCTGCAATTTCCTGGTAACACATGATCATTTCTGGCATTTTTGCTGAAGTCAAACATCTCATTTTCCTTGCACTGGGGATTTTGTTTAATCCGATTATACTCATATGATCAACTAGCAGCACACTTGGTATAGGGCTGAGTGCTGGATTACTTCTTGTTGCTGGCTGAAGCTAACAGAGGAATGGTTAACTGCATTCCAAATTCAATAGTCAGCGCTGGAACAAAGGTGTTTCCAGTTTCTGGGAAACCAATGGGTGCTTAAGTGACAGAAGGATCAAAAAACACTGGCCTAGGAGATTGTGGGACAACATTGGCAGACTCTCCAGACATGAATCTGGGATCCCAAACTTGCACTATGTCCACACTGCAAAAAGACAGGACTTGCCCCAAGTCCCACCATTCCAGCAGGTCCTACATCCCACATCCTGAAGGCTACACAACCCAAGTCAGAAATATTTGCATGTGGACAATAAGAGGGTTTGGGTTCAAACACGAATCTGAGCCCAGGTTTACAATGCAATGTAGACCGTTAGTGCCATTTCAGGTCCTATTGACTTCCATGAGATTGCATTGGGCCTCCAATCAGGACAAAATAAAAACTTATGTTGAGGAAGAAGGTTCAGCATGGATCTGGAGACAATACACTTAAATAACGTTTTCTCACTTCATTAAATTAAATTATAAACACTCAGTCTACCCATCTTTGCCTCAGGGGACATTCAGTTGCCAGGCCAAAAAAAAAAAAAAAAAAAAAAAAAAAACAATATTTTTTCCAATTCAAAGATGAAATGCAGTGATTCACAACATGGAATGACACTGCCATTGTTCCATGGTAAATGAATTTCTCTCCAAGTGTTCTAGAGGTGATTATCTAGAAGATGGTAAACAACAAGCTATTCAGACTTACCAGCAGAAAATGAACAACATCTCCTCGACAGAAGGCAAGCATGGGGTTCATAGAGCTCTGTACAGCAACAAAATGCCAAGCCAACAGTGGTACACTAGAGGGATCCATCTGAAGAGAGAGAAAGAGAACAGCCTCTTTACGATACTATGTGTACAGAATTAGGTTGACACTCACGCTGGCTTCAGTGATCTATAGCAACAGGTCAGATGGGACTCTCTTGGTGCTAGGGGTCAATGATGGCTCCAACACTTAAGAATCCATTTAGAAAGCCAGGAGAAGCAAATTTTTGGCACCAAACAGATCATAATTTCTCTGCAACATCAGCCGCAGAGAAGCATGGCACTTCCATTAACTGTGGATACATTACCAGTCCAAAACTATGTTTAAAAAGAGTTAAGATGGAGAGTACATAAGTAATTTAGGATAAAGTATATTACAGACAAGTTGAATTGATCCCCAAACCAAGAATTATATGCTTGAAAAGGCAGTTAGGCACTAGCTTTGCCCTGTAGTGATATCATGTAATACCCCTAGGTTTATGATTAAGACATTTGAGTGTTTGTAGCCTCAAATTAAACTGATTTGAAAGAAGTTCTAATAGAATTCTTCCATGTCAAGGAGTCATTGCATGTCACTATCAGCTTTATGCCCTGGCCTGTGGGAGCCACTGCCTCTATGGGCACGGCTGAGGAATTCCTACATCTCCACTATTCCTGCTTGCAGAAGGCACCATACAGGTTATTGCAACTGAGGCACAATTTAGGGCATCCTTCAGACAAGCTGCCTCCCCTCAGTCCCTGTTCATCATCTCCTCTGCCATAACTCCCCCATACACAAAGATGACTTCCTCATTGCACAAAGATTTAAGAATGAACCACCATGCGTTTCCAGATTAACACTTGTTCACATGTTCACCATTTGTAACCTTAACCCAAAAAGAAGCTATTTTTCCTTACTCACACGACTGTAGGGAAAAGTCATCCACACCTTCAAAGATGGTTTCAAGCCAATGACTAGGATCTTTAGCAAAAGAAAAGTTACACAAATAATTTTTAAGTCTGTATTATAGAATATTTTTCAACAGCTTTCATTTGAATGTACCAGAGATACAGGTGGGATACCTTAGTTAGCGAAGCCATTGCCAGTAATGAGTACTGGGTGATAGGATGGTCTCTCAATTCAGTCTTTGCATGCAAAGGTTCGATACAGCAGACTTCCCCCTTGGAACCACTGAACAGACAGCGAGACTCGCATGTTCTCACCCCCATAACTCTCCTGAAAAGAAAGCAATCAACTTGATGACTACCTGCCAGAAGAAGGCCTGCCCAACACTTTAAGACAGTGCAAAGCACGACTTCAAATAACCACTTTAAAAAGAAGCTCTTTTCACAGTGCCCACTGAGAGTTTGGGATACTTCTTTCATGGCATTTCAAGTAGTAACGCAGACACAGAAAGGATGAGTCCTTGGGATTCTGCTTTGAGAGAGTCTTAGTATCTCCTGGCCACTTGCCAAGAGGCACCACCATCCATGCCCACCTACAGGGTTACTTGTCAGGCCCTAGCCCCATGCGCCTTCCTGTCTACTCACAGCTGCTGTGAGGTCCTCTCCTACACAAGAGATACATGAAGGAAAAGAGATTTCAAGAACCACTATACAAGTACTGCCAATGAGACTTAGGAGAAAGGGGTCTGAAGATTAAGAGCTGCACTGCAGGCTGAGAGAAAGGGAGCAACTTTGAGGCTGCTGCCAGGTGCTCTGAAGGGGATGGCATTCCCCCCCCCCCCCCCGCCCACTGTTGTAGTCACCTGTTTGCCCTAGTTCCTATGTTACAACTCTCCACATGTACCCAATTTTAATCAGCATGTATACTTTGCTGCAATTATACAGCCAAATCTTTGACCCAGTATATAGTTCAAGGGGGTGATATATTAGAATAAATGTACTCTGTCTGTGATCCCCAAATATGGTCTTCTCCACGCAACTGTCCTGTTGGTGTGCAGGACTTCAGTCAAAAAGATAGGCTGCTTAATGATCTAGATGGAGAAATATTCCATGCTAATTCTGTTATAGGGTTGAAATAAAACTTTAATATTTTATTTCATTAATAAATCTAGATCTACAAGTTTCTCACCAGGGAAGATATCCTATTGGTTCAAATGATTTTTTAGCTATGAAAAATTTGACTCAGACTTAATCCTCCTCTCCACTGTCACTTCTGCACAAAAAACTTAGTTATTCTCTTACTTAAATGACAGCTCAAACACGGAGCCTCCACTGTCATTGCAAATTGCAAGCGTCGGGTCATCTGTAAACTGAATGGAGAATTAGATTACATCTTTTCTGATTTCAACTTTAAACCTAACCAAAGTTTTCAACAGAAAAATCCAATTCCAGGGGACTAAAAGAAAAAAAAAATGCAGCAAGTCTCTTAATACTCTTCATGAAACAACAAAGCCACATTTAGAACATTATTCTTTGTGTTTACAAATTCACTCTGGAAAAACTTAGTGAGATCTTTAACTTGCAGTCTGAACACAAAGTTATTTTCCATAAAATAGATACATTTAACAGTTTTAGAATTTATTATGACATTTACAGTATTTTTATTCCAAGCATAAAAATATCATGGTTAAGTCAAATACTGCGCTAAGTGTCACTATTGTAATGGCACGAATTGTGAACCTAACTCTTCCTAAATAGATTCAGAAATCAAGAGACGAGAAGCTCTAAGCGCTCTTGCTTATCCTACATAGTTTTGTAATGTTAAGGAGGTGGCTGTAGAATGAATTGTTTATTCATCTATGTATTTGCTTTTAACATGTCCAAAGCATAAAACCAAGATTTACCTCTACACACATTGATGGCAGAGATCAAATTTTCTACTTTACCACAGACAAAGATTTACATAAAAGAGAAAAGACTGATTTCATAAGACAACTCAGAAGATAAGATGAACAGCTGAGGTGAAAAGAGAAGGAAATATGGTTAAATGTTCTAGCTTTGTCCTGTGCTGTTTTTTTGTTTTATCAAAAAGTCTTGATAAGGAGAACTGTATTTTTCTAAAATGCCTGGATTATTCTGCTTGCATATAGGTGCACAACGTTTTCCAGACTTATTACTATGACAGAAGAGTCCAACTGAGCTTTGCCTTCACAGAGCAACACACTTCAGGATATACGTATTTTCTTTTGGATCTACCTATCTACAATCTCAGTGTCTTTAAAATTATTCAACTTCCCACAAAGTTAAGTGTCATAATATAAGAAGATCCAAACTATAGTTATCATGCCAGAGCCAACATTACTTTTGGCACGAAATGGGGAAATAAACTCCATCAGTAAATAAAGTGGGTATACCATCATTGGAACCCAAGTTAGTTCATTTCCAATGGTGGCACACTTAACATATTTAAATGTACAAGTCAAGGAAAATACTAAACTAGTCATCGCCCATGACTTTAAATCACAAGAGATAAATCAAGTATCATGTCTCAAAACAGTCACATTTGAAATATTTACTTCTTTTTCCACTGAGCAGAGGACTGTTCTCAGTGTGAGCAAAGAGTGTCAGATGGCATCATGGATCTTCCAGCATCGCTATGTCTCATGGTCATTGGATAGTCAGAAAGTTAAGGAAGTCTCTTCACTCTAACAGGTGCCTTGCTACTCTACCCTACTTTATTTTCTTAAAAGAGTGAAGATGGGCGAGATCCATGTTAGCCTGGAAAAGAAGAGTCTGTATTTTCCCTTCACTCTCTTCATCAAATCCTGAAACTATTTAAAATCACCTATATATGATTGGGATGTAGCAAAAGAACTGCCTCATCCAGGAAGGATAAAAAAAAAACACATCAGAGGGATAAATACCAAGGTGGAAGAGGAAATATAAAGTTCAGTACCAATATGGACACAAGAACAAATGGATATAAACTGGCTATCAGGAAGTTTAGTCTTAAAATTAGACACAGATTTCTAACTATCGGAGAAGTAAAGTTCCGGAGCAGTCTTCCAAGGGGAACAGCGGGGGCAAAAAAACCTAGCTGGCTTCAAAATTGTGCTAGATTAATTTATGGAGGAGATGGTATGATGGGACGGCCAACTTTGGCAATTGACTGATTTTTGATTACTGGTGGTGGATATGCCAATAGTCTGTGCTGGGATGCCTGAAGGGGTGGGTTCTGAGTTATTACAGAGAATTCTTTTTCGGGCATCTGGCTGATGAGTCTTGCCCTACTGCTTAGGGTTTAACTGATCGCCATATTATGGGTCAGGATGGGGGGCAGGGCAGCGGGAGGAGCCTCAGCGGCTCACCTGCCACTCAGGATTGGCCCACATGCCAAGTTTGGCATGCGTGCCGGGGGTTGCCGACCCCCTGCTCTGTACCTTAGTCTTTAAACCATGATTTGAGGACTTCAATAACTCAGTCATAGGTTAGAGGTTTATTACAGGAGTGTAAGGTTCTGTTGCCTGCCCTGTGCAGGAGGTCAGACTGGATGATCATATTAACCCTTTCTGACTTTAGAATCTATGAGTCACCTCCTCCTGAGCTCTTTTTTCCTACTCTTCAAAACTATTCCTCCTATGATGGGGTTTGTGTCAAAGAACTAGAGGACAGGAGAATGCTGCCTCTGATGCTCCATCTGGGAGGTAGGTGCCTTTAGAGCAGTGGTTCTCAACCATTGTGTTGGCACACAGCAGCGTGCCACGGAGACCCAGGGAGACGGCTGGATTTAGTTTGGAGGGAATGGGCTGGTGTGTCCTGTAGAGTTGCAATATGCTGCCAAGTGTGTCTCGACCCACAAAAGGCTGAGAACCTCTGCATTAAAGAACTGTTGACAACAGGCTGACCATGGATCCCAATACGGTCACTGGGGAGGGCTACAAAAAGTGGGGCAGTCCCCAAGGTTGGTCATATCAAGGGTGTTTCATCAAGTCTGGCAGTCAAGAACGTTCATCTTATCCATGCAGAACGCGTTGAAGGTTATTCCTCCTGGCTTGCTCCTGGTTCTGAATTTCCTACTTCTAGTGACCTGAGTGGTAAGGTAATGGCTCATCTGGGGAAAGACAGACTCCAGACTGTTTACTAAACTGAGGACCACTTCACTTGTCAGCAGGAAACTGTGTGATTATGGGAGACTTTAACTTCCCAGATATAGACTGGAGAACGTGTGCTAGTAGTAATAAGAGGGCCCAGTTTTTCCTGGATGTGATAGCTGATGAATTCCTTCTCCAAATGGTTACCGAACCAACGAGAGGGGATGCCATCTTAGATTTAGTACTGGTGAGTAGTGAGGACCTCATAGATGAACTAGTTGTAGGGGACAACTTAGGTTCAAGTGACCATGAGCTAATTCAGTTCAAACTAATTGGAAGGATAAACAAAAATAAATCAGCGACCAGGATCTTTGACTTTAAAAAGGCTAACTTTAGAAAATTAAGGGAATTGGTTGGGGAAGTGGACTGGATAGAAGAACTCAGGAATGTAAATGTAGAAGAGGCTTGGAATCGCTTCAAATCAAAGTTGCATGAACTATCTGAAGCCTACATTCCGAGGAAGAGGAAAAAATTCATAGGCAAGAGCTGTGGACCAAGCTGGATGTGTAAGCATCTCAGAAAGGCGATTAGGAAGAAGCACAGAGCCTACAAAGAGTGGAAAAGGGGAGGGATCAGCAAGGAAAGCTACCTTTTGGAGGTCAGAATATGTAGAGAGAGAGTGAGAAAGGCAAAAAGTCAAGCTGAGGTGGACCTTGCAAAGGGAATTAAAACCAATAGTAAAAGGTTCTTTAGCCATATAAATAGGAAAAAAACAAAGAAAGAAGAAGTGGGACCGCTAAAAACTGAGGATGGGGTGGAGGTCAAGGATAATCTAGGCATGGCTCAATGTCTAAATAAGTACTTTGCATCTGTTTTCAATGAGAGTGAAGTTGAGCTGAGGGGTAGAGGTAGGGAAGCTAATGAGAACGAGATCATGAATGTGGAAATTACCATACCTGAGGTAGGAGCCAAACTTGAGCTGCTGGATGTGACTAAATCGGGGGGTCCGGACAATCTCCATCCGAGGATACTAAAGGAACTGGCTCATGAAATTGCCAGCCCTTTAACGAGGATTTTTAATGAATCTATAAATTGGGGGGTTGTACCGTATGACTGGAGAATCGCTAATGTAGTTCCTATTTTCAAGAAAGGGAATAAAAAAGATCCGGGTAACTACCAGCCTGTTAGTTTGACCTCGGTAGTATGCAAAGTCTTGGAGAAAATTTTGAAGGAGAAAGTACTTAAGGCTGTAGAGGATAACGGTAACTGTGATAAAATACAACATGGCTTTACAAAAGGGAGATCTTGCCAGACCAACTTGATCTCCTTTTTTGAAAGGATAACAGATTTTTTAGATAAAGGGAATGCGGTGGACCTAATTTACTTAGATTTCAGCAAGGCATTTGATACAGTTCCACATAGGGAGTTATTAGTTAAGTTACAGAAGATGGGGATTAATATGAATATAGTAAGGTGGATAAGGAACTGGTTAAAAGGGAGACTACAGCGGGTTATACTGAAGGGTGAACTGTCAAGCTGGAGGGAGGTTACCAGTGGAGTCCCTCAGGGATCTGTCTTGGGATCGATCTTGTTCAACCTTTTTGTTACTGACCTTGGCACAAAAAGTGGGAATGTGCTAATAAAATTTGCGGATGACACCAAGTTGGGAGGTATTGCCGATACGGAGAAGGATCGGGATAGCATACAGGAAGATCTGGATGACCTTGTAAACTGGAGTATCAGGAACAGGATGAAATTTAATAATGGGAAGTGCAAGGTCATGTATTTAGGGACAAACAACAAGCATTTTTCCTATAAGTTGGGGACACATCAGTTGGAACGGACTGAGGAGGAGAAGGATCTGGGAGTACTGGTTGACCATAGAATGACTATGAGCCACCAATGTGATGTGGCCGTGAAAAAAGCTAATGCGGTTCTAGGATGTATCAGGAGAGGTATTTCAAGTAGAGACAGGGAGGTGTTAGTGCCGCTGTACAAGGCACTGGTGAGACCCCATCTGGAATACTGTGTGCAGTTCTGGTCCCCAATGTTTAAAAAGGATGAATTCAAATTGGAACAGGTGCAGAGAAGGGCTACAAGGATGGTCTGTGGAGTGGAAAACCTGCCTTATGAGTGGAGACTCAAGAAGCTTGGCTTGTTTAGCTTAACCAAAAGAAGGCTGAGGGGGGATATGATTGCTCTCTATAAATACATCAGAGGGATTAACACCAGGGAGGGAGAGGAATTATTTGAGTACAGCACCAATGTGGACACCAGAACAAATGGTTATAAACTGTCCATCAAGAAATTTAGGCTTGAAATTAGATGCAGGTTTCTAACCATTAGAGGTGTAAAGTTCTGGAATAACCTTCCAAGGGGAGTTGTGGGGGCAAAAACCATAACTGCTTTCAAATCTGAGCTTGATAAATTTATGGAGGGGATGGTATGATTACCCTATTTTGGAAGTTGACTGATATTTGGCTACGTGTGGTGGATTTACAAGTGGCCTAAGAGGGGAGAGTATGTGGGGTGGGTTCTGTGTTATTACAGAGAATTGTTTCTTGGATAACTGGCTGTTGAGACTTGCCCACATGCTCAGGGTTTAACTGATCGCCATATTTGGGGTCGGGAAGGAATTTTCCCCCAGGGCTGATTGGCCTGGGCTCTGGGGGTTTTTCGCCTTCCTCTGTAGCACAGGGCATGGTTCACCTACCGGTGAATTCTCTGTATCTTAAGTCCTTAAATCCTGATTTAAGGAGGTAAATAACTCAGTCATAGGTTGGTGGCCTATTGCAGGAGTGGGTGGGTGAGGTCTTGAGGCCTGCATTTTGCAGGAGGTCAGACTAGATGATCGTACTGGTCCCTTCTGACCTTAAAGTCTATGAGGAAGTAACTAGGACAGAGCTCACCAGCACTGCCTTCCAAAAAGACTTCTTAGGTGTCTGAGTGCCCTTGGTGATTTAATTCTTACTCTTTACATGCTCCACCAAGAAGAAGGTGGCAGAAGTAGTGAGGGCAAGTCAGAAACCTATCTATCCTGCCTTGTTAATTAAAACTTTCAACTTTTAAGATTTAGTCAGCTATTCTGTTGTTCTAACAAGATGATTCCAATAAACCAAAGTTTCTCTCTCTTTCTGTCAGTCCCCCAACACTCACGTCACTGCAAAAATACAAAATAAACATCTTTTGGCCTCTTGTGAAGACTGACTACAAATTCAGAAGAAAATTATACGTTAGTCCCAGACCCTAACCTATCTTTTTGAGGCTATTAGAACTTTATCTGTTCTGGACAGAAAGGGGGCAAAGTTCAGTTATAACAGAAACTCAGCTGCCACCTTAACAACAGAGTAGCTACCATTTTGTAATTTCAGCTTTCATCCACCCAAAAAACCAAAAGATAATTTAAGAGCATAAAAAGAATATCCACATCCATTTTACAGACCTCTAGATAAAATGGTATTAGCTCTTATAAAATGCTTTTCCTCAATAGACCTCAAAATGCTTTTAAAGGTAATCTCATTTATGAAGCCATTTTGAAACTCCCTGAATCCAGACAGACAACTGTTACTGAGATTAATAGGGAGCTACATAAGAACACGGAGCACTTATTACCTTGATGTGCAAAATTGCTGTTCCTGGAGGATGAGCATCCATTATTGATCTTAAAAGTTTCCCACTGGCCAGATCCCACATAGTAATCTGCAAACAAAGAATTTTCTGCAGTACAAGCTTTTGCTATCAAGTGTGAAAAATAAAACAAGGTTTTCTCCTCACCAACCTGAATATCATAAATTGGAAATTTCTTGAATTGAAAAAATTGCTAATCTTAGATTTTCATTTTACAAAGATTTGACAGCTTATTTTTAAATTCGATTTGATATATACTTTAGGTTGCTTGTCCATGCATAATCTAACAAAGAGTCCACAGAATTACAAAGATAGTTATTCTTTACAGAAAAACAAGAGTCCTGTGGCACTTTTAAAGACTAACATTTATTTATCGCATGAGCTGTCATGAGAGAAAATCCCACTTCGTCAGATGCTTCAAAGCGTCTGATGAAGTGGGATTTTCTCCCACGAAAGCTCGTGCGATAAATAAATTTGTTAGTCTTTAAAAGTGCCACAAGACTCCTTCTTTGACTTAAAGTATGGGCAATGTATATGTTGAGACTAAGGAAAGAAAAGACTTAGCTCATGGCCATTACCCTCAGTTTTGCCAAAGTATTATAGATCAGACATTTTTAATCTTAAATTTCATATAAGAAAAACATTTTGCCTCCTTGACAGACAAGGTGGATGAGGTAATATCTTTTATTGGACCAAATTATGTTGGGGAGAGAGATGAGCTTTCTCTTGTCTCTCTCACCAACAGAATTTGGTTTAAGAAATAAACGATATTACCTTGTCTCTCTCATTCTGGGATTAACATGGTTATCACAACACTGCATACAACATTTTATTTCCTTGGAATTCTGATTTTATAAACCATGCATAATATTAGTCCAGGGACTCCTCTCTTTAGGACTAGAGATAGACCCAAACTGCAACACTAAATCAGAACGCTTTTTACCCAAAGTTTCTCAAACTCACACTCTCACTGTAAAATCCCAGTGGAGACACAGCACAGATAACCTCAACTAATTACATCAAGTTAAAAAGTTAAAAACTACAAATGCCCCATCTCCACTAGGCTTCTACATTGAGACAGGCATCTCAAGTCATCTATCTTACGGCTTTGTCTACACTTGTAATGCTACAAAGCGTTTCAAACTCTGGATCTACCGCTTTATTATAATACATGAAACCAGAACTGAGAGCAGCTTTGGGAGAAGTCTGGATTCGGAAGTGAGCTATTCAAATCAATCCCAGCTCTTAAAATAATTCAGGATTTCAAGTGGAGCATAATTCCTGCATAACACCCAGATAAAACAGAACATATTAGATCCAAATCAACTGGCTCCTGGGAAGAGATGTTGGTAGGAAAGCACACTGCACTAAGAGAAACTGTTGCCCTTCAAACAACAATTCCCAAATCATCTTATTCCTATTCCCTAAAATTGTTCCTTCTATTAAATTAAGTCAATTACCTGTCCTTTTGCAAAGCCACAAAGAAGTCTTGAACAGTCATTGTTGATACTGAGAGCTGAGATTGCCCCATACTGGGCTCCAACAGCAGTGCTGCCCAGACAAAGCCGAAGAGCCTGGTTTGGATCTAAACAAGAACTAGGTTTAGTAAGAAAATGGTGACAAAATAAAGGTATAATTCTTAAAATCAAGGCCTCAGTCCTGCAAACACATACGCATATGCCTCACTCTGAATAAGGATACTATTCACATACTTAAAGTTACACACACACACACACACACACACACACACACACACAAGAATTTTCAGAAGCAGGGTGTAGGCCAAAAAAGAGAAGGAAAACACTTCATCTTTGTTTGACTTCGTAGACTACTTTCATCAGAACACAGTATTGGGAGAGGGGGATTTAAAACTACATCAAAAAACAATTGTAAAGATTTTTTTGAAAACAAGCAATATACCTTTTAAATATTTTGGAATGCCTTTTTTTTTTTTTTAATTATTATTATTAAAGATAACACTAGCAGGAGGGAAGAAGAAAATAAAAGGAAGTTGTGCCCTGCCTCCTTCAGAATGGCATCCTTCCCAGCACAGACTGCTCTCTTGTAGGATAGGTGGAGTCTACCAGGCAAGTTGGATTTCTTTACCTGAAATTTCTGGCCACAGTCTAATAAGGAAGTTGACAAATTCCAACCTGAAACAATGTTTATCTGAAAACATTAGCTACATATTGAAACTGAAGCATGACTCCTTCTGAAGCTGAAATTGTTTTCCTCATCATTTCAAACTGCAGTTACTTTTACTTTAATTTTTACTTAAAACCTAGCAGTTAAGAGAAAAGTTATGGCCTCTGTAATTTTAAAAAAATTCTATTATCTTACGTACTTTTTTAAAGTTAATATTGTAGTTTCCCAGAGATGTTAAAAAACATCACTGCGCCGTTTATGCCTGCCAGGAGAAGAAACACAAGGGCATGCAGGATGCACGTGCAACCCCTCCTCAATGCTACTACTGAAAATGTTTCAAATCTCTATACAGGGGCACTGTGAGCAAGATTCATGAGTTTAGTAAATTAAAGAACAAACTGTTTAAAATGTATAAAGCTGTTTCATTAGCACTAGACCAAACAAAGATATTTGGAAGACACATGACTCAAGTGACTTTACTGCTTTCTAATGGACTGCTGAAATAAGTAAATAAAAATGTGGTGCCGAAAAGTTACTTACAGCACAGCGGAGGACTGAGCCCAAAGAAACTCCACTCTGAGAAGGGACACAGCTATTCTATGTCAGCTGTCTGTCCAGGACACACATTTCTTGGAGATTGGTCTGAGGCTGTAAAATAAACTCCTGAAGGACCTAGAGACCATCACAAACACCTGCACCTTTCACTCCTAGTGCAAGGCTCACTCCTTTGACCTGCCTTCTCTAAGAGCAGTGAGCTCTGTGTAATCTCAAAAGCTTCTCTCTCTCTCTCACCAAAAGAAGCTGGTTCAATAGAAGATATTACTCACCCACCTTGTTTTATTTAAAAAAAGAAAACACTGCTCCTCTGCACATTTGAGGGGAAAGGAGGAAGGAAAAACCACACGCGACAGGTGTTAAGTGTGCTTAACATATTTCTAGGTGTTCAGATCCTACACTGACGACAGCAGTGTGAGAATCCATACATAATGGAATAGAATAGATTACAATAACCCAAAAAGAAGGGCCCCACAGAAGCTTTGATGAGTTCACTGAGCTACAGTCAAAACAGATAGCCCTGGACAAGTATATTCTGAACATACTGTAAACTTCCAAAGAGTAGCTGTGTTAGTCTAGTTCAACAAAAACCAACGAATTGTCCTAGGATACTTTTAAAGACTAACGTATGTATTTATTCCACCCACAAAAGCTCATGCGATAAATAAATTTGTTAGTCTTTAAAAGTGCCACCAGATTCCTTGTTTGTGTTTCTGTAAACTGTTTGCCATAAGCTGTGAATGGGCAATGGGGTGGATAACGATTACCCTGGTCTGTTCATTCCCTCGGAAACACCTGCCATTGGCCACTGTCAGAAGACAGGATACTGGGCTAGGTGGACCTTTGGGCTGACCCAGAATGGCCATTCTTATGTTTGGTGTTCATTGATTACTAAAGAAATCATACAAATTTCAAAAGCAAAAAGTCCCAAGATGTTTTGCATGCAAAGGTTTTTGGAGTCTGAAAGCATAGCACACAAATACGAGACAAGAGGGCCCCTGATCTCCCAGACTAAAAAAATGCAACATCTGAAACAACTCACTCCTACTGGAACACAGGTATTCTTGATATGAAGCACAAGTCATATTTTATTCAGTCCATATCAACTTATTGAAAAGGAATGAGTCAAACTACCTCCCAAAACTGAGTAAGAAAATTAATGCATTTGGCAAATCATTTGCTACAAGACAAACACTAGGACAAGAAGAGGGAAATGGAGAGCTGGTTCCATCACTGGGCCATTGAGGACTCTTTTGACCAGTAACAGAGATTTAGCGCAGCAGAATACCTTGCTAACTCTTGCCTCTTAAATCCCTAAGGGAAGATCACAGAAACACCAATGTAAGATTTGAGTTCTAATGCAATCCTGAACTAGAACTACCTCAGAGCTCCCAACCGCAACATACCAATGCAGTAAAGCGAAGACGATGCTCTCACTCTGAAGTGGCAGATTAGTTCTCCTAAAAGCCCGCACCATTTACTACAGCATCAACACAAACGTGTAACACAACTTAAGCCCCTGCCTCCCAACAGCACCACAACACTCTACTAGCAAGTCAACATTATATACCAGGAGAGCAAGCTGCTAGCTCCAATTCTCCCCTAGTATCTAAACTGTGCTGCAATTTCCTTAAGGGCTCAGCCACATGCAGCTAGGAACTCAGAACCCACTACTCCAGTGTCCTCTGCACCAGAAGATCCTATGACTTAGAGGGACTGGCAGGGGCATCAGCTAGATCAGCTGTAGCAGCAGGCTGCTCCCTTAGAGGACTGATAGGAATTGTTGTCAGTTTATGGGGGGGATTTTGGGATTCCTTCCCATCTGAAGGGCTGATGGAGCTGCTATTCCCTGACTGAAGAAGGAACCAGATATCTCCATGCAAGTGCCACCACTTGCTGCTTGCAAGGGGAGTCAGGCCTGGGCCTCACAGAAGTACTCTGCTTTGCCAGGCTTGGAGAGACATCACCTTCTGAAAAACAGCCAAAAGTGGCCTGCTGTAAACAAGAGAGTCACAAAACAGCACATTTGCTTTTACTTCTCTTCTTGGTTTTGTGGAGCTGGACTCAAAGAACAATAGAATCAAAGAATCAGACCCTCAAAAATAAGACTGTTAATCCAGTAGGCAGTAAGCTGCAACAGCCAGCAAGAGAGAGTCCCACGTCCTTCGCTGCCCAGCTCACATACCCTGAACCAGCTTTTGTGTGTTGCGACACACCTGACAGACGATGTTCCCCTGCGTGACACATTACACTCGGCCGGTGGCGCTTGGGCTGAGAATGCTTGGGAGGCTGCAGCGCTCTGGAGTATGCAGCACTTCAGGACTGGGTGGGGGCAGAGCCAAGCCAGTGCAGGCTGGTGCCCTTGCTCGATGGGGCTGGGTTTATTTTTGTGGGGCAGGTTGTGCCCCCTCTCCCCAGCCCAGGATCTCTGGGTTGCAGCCCCTAAGTCCCTTTACTCCTCTGGCCCTGGCTGCTGCCTGTGTTGTGCAGCAGGAGGGGCTGTTGAGGGCAGCAGAGAGCGGCGGGTGGCAGAAGCCCCAAAGTGGCCTTTTCCGTGACATCTCCCAGCTCTTCACGACACACTTGTGTGTCCCGAGACAGTGGTTGAGAATCACTGCCCTGAACTGCAATATGTGGTAACCTGGCACTCCAGCATTCAAATCAGCACTGTAAAGCAGATTAAGAGAGACAAGCCAGTCATGCAAAGTCCATGCACAATATAGCTTTACTGTACCTTTTCCTTTTCATTCCAGGGGAAAGGGTCAAGAAAGAGAAGAGCCAGAGTAAAATCAATACAACAGAAGAAAGTGAAGCCAGGAGTAACAGACATTCTATCAAATAAGTGAAAAAAGGGACTAGACTAGACTAGAGTTTCCACATTCTGCTGGTAGAGCCTGTTTTGTTAATTCTCAGTGTTTTGTTTATTTAATAAATGGAGGAAATGAGAAAAGAGGAATTAAAAAGGACGTTTTGTAGTTATATTACAGCAGAAAAGGAATTTAAATATCTAGAATTACTACAGAAGAAGTGTGTATGTGATACTAACATGAAGTCAGGGTGAAGAGAACAATCAGAAAGGAAGCATCATGGAAAAGCAGTAATTTAAGAGAATATTTGTAATTTTCAGCTTGTGACCATGTATTACAAGACACCGTAAAGGACAGGAGAGTTTTTTAAATCAACAAATTTTGAAAGTTTGTTTCAAGTGCACAGGTGGGATTTTCCTAAGTGATTTAGTAACATCAGCACCACTGACTTTTGCTGGGCCCTGTGCTCTCACGTCACCTGGGTAACTGAACAGTCCATTCTCTTCCCATGGCAAGAAGCCATACAGAAGCAAGAATAAAAATACATAGATCATCCTGTCAAGTGAATTATGTTACTGAGATCATAATAAATTCTACTCCCTATACAGCCACCCTGTTTTCTGTATGGTTATATCTTCACTGCAAAGCTAACTGGGGCTTTTACCTAGGCATCCTAAACATCCTCCATGCCCCACATATAACCCTCTCACCCAAGTCTGGTGGTGCTTTAAATGCAGATTAGCTAATCCATCTGTGGTGTGGGGGGGAGGGGAGGTTTGCTTTGCTTCAGTAGCAGTTTGGTAGGACACTTCCTCTTATTTACATAAACAGCCCCCTTGGGTCATTTAGGCCTTGTACACACTGCAAAGTTATTGCGCGATAAAGCCCTTGCAGAGCGTACACACTGTACTTACAGTTTTTGCGCGTTAAGACCCGTCTTGTTGCGCAAGATGTAAACCACCAAAAGGAGCGTGGTATCTCTTAACGCGGAATAGCTATTGCGCGACAGCCCGTGTGTGTACGCTTCTCGCGCAATGTGAACATTCCGGAAATGGCCGACAATTCCAATCCCCTCCCTTCTGCACCCCCGTCAGTACTCTATTGCCGTGACGTCATTTTTCCCGACCTCCCCTTCTGCCCCGCGAATTTTTGAATTCCCCACTCTCCCTTCTGGCTTGCTTTTCGGTGTTGCTGCCTCTGTGTGCTCCGCTCGCAATGTCTTCGCGGCGCAGCAAACGATCTCCGGCTTGGACGACAGCAGAGGTGATGGACTTGATAGGCATTTGGGGAGAGTCCGCCGTGCAGTCACAGTTATGTGGCAGCCGGCGGAATTTCGACATTTTCGGGCAAATATCTCAGGCGATGACTGAGAAGGGCTACGAGAGAGACACTCTGCAATGCCGGGCCAAGGTGAAGGATCTGAGGATAACCTTCCACAGAGCCAGAGAGGCTAACCGGCGCTCTTGCTCCGCGCCAACAACATGCCGCTATTACAAGGAGTTGGAGGCGATCCTGGGAGGTGATCCCACAACCACCCCGATCTTGACCGTTGACACCTCTGCGACATCGTCAGAAAATGACAAGGTAGCTGAAGGCGAGGATGCTGTCCTGGACGAGGATGCAGAGGGGGAAGAGGACGAGGACGGTGACGACGGAGCCACTGAAATGGGGAGCCAGGAGTTATTCGCCACCCCTCCAGAGACCAGCTCCATGGATTCCTTGGGCACGCCGTCCCAGGAATCAGCCGATGGCAGCTCCGGTAAGTTGGCCTTGCGGTGCTTTCTATTCTATCAGCTACAGCTTGGCGTGTACAGTAGGATAAAACGCGTTCTGTCCTCCTTTTTTCTGTCTTCTTTTGTGCGCGTAACAGATGTGGCGTGTGGCCACTGTCGTTACATAAAAACAGCGTCAATGAATGCCTCGATTGACAAGTACTCGTCCCCTCTTAAGTCACTGAAAGCGCTCTCCAAATATTTCCAAATTCTTCTTTTGAAATTGGAAGGTAGAGCGAGCCGTTGCCCTCCCCCATTCAGGGAGAATTTCCCTCTCATTCTCGCTAACACCGCCGCGGGAACCATTGCAGCGCACAATCCTGCAGCATACGGTCCCGGCTTGAAGTCAGCCACATGCAGAAGATGCATTCTCGCTTGCATAGGCACTCTAAGCAGTGTCATATCAGCTTCTATTCCAGCCATCTCTGACACAGGATCAGAACAAGCAGTGGCAATAGTCAACTGTCCCGTGGAGCAACTCACAGCAACCCGTCCCTCGCTTTGGACAATGGTCATGTCCCCACCCACCCCCGGTATGTACTCGCTATAGTAGGCGAGGAATGTGTAGGGAGAACATCTTTCGCTGCACCACAGCAAGGTTTGAACAATAGCGGCATTTAGAATGTTTCATATGTACGCAGGAACCACCTTCGATGGACAATGTACAGCTGCTGTGGACCGTCTGAGAAAGATAAGGCGGAGGCCTCGAAGGAGCAAGGAAGATATCTTCAAAGAGCTCATGGATTCCCAGGAAGCATCCGCTAGGGAGACAAGGCAGTGGAGGAGGCAGTGCAGGCAGGACAGTAGAGAGAACAGCACAAGGAGGGAAGAGGCAGAAGGATGCACTAATAGACATTCTGCACGAGCAGACAAACCTCCTGAAGACCATGGTCGGTCTGCTCCAGGCTCGCCCCAGCCTCCTCTGCCTTTCCCTCCACCCACACAACATTCACCTCCGAAACAATACATAGAGCACCATGGTCACCCTTGGTATAATGTTACACCTACCCCTCCCCCAACTTATGTCGTGGAGTCCCGCACCTACACCCATCTTTAGACACCCCCCCCCTCCAGCTGCTTTATCATTTTTGTTCTTTCAATAAAGTTCAGAGTGTTTAATAAACAAAGCCTTTTTTTATTTTCATTTACAGTAAGACACTGATGATTGCATTTCAGTAAAGAAAGAATAAAAAAATAATAGGACTCTATTTCCCTTAACCTTTGTACTTAAGAATAATATATGTATAACATGAAGTACAGAAAGGGCGATGCTGTCCTTCAATCCCCATCAAAAAAATGGGTTTTCAACGCCTCCCTGATGCACACCGCCCTTAACTGTGCACCCCGGATACCCCTGGTGTCCGGTTGCTGGAAGGCATGCTCCAGACGTTCTGCCTCCCTTGTCCACGAGTTCATAAATCTCTCCCCCGTTTTCACAGATATTGTGAAGGACACAACACGCGGAAATAACAACTGGTATGTTGTCCTCATGCAGGTCAAGCCTGCCATAAAGCGATCTCCACCGCGCTTTTAAGCGGCCAAAGGCACACTCCACAACCATTCTGCACCTGCTCAGCCTGTAATTAAAACGCTCCTTTGCAGGATCCAACTTCCCGGTAAAAGGCTTCATAAGCCATGGCATCAGTGGGTAGGCGGGGTCACCAAGGATAACCACGGGCATCTCCACACCCTGCAGTCAGTTTTTCGTCAGGAAAAAAGGTGCCCGACTGTAGCCTTCTGAACAGTCCTGAATTCCTGAATATGCGGGCATCGTGAACCTTCCCTGACCAACCCGCATTTATGTCCGTAAACCGACCACGATGGTCCACCAGTGCCTGAAGAACCATGGAAAAATATCCCTTGCGGTTAATGTACTCGCTGGCGAGATGGTCGGGCGAGAGAATAGGGATGTGGGTCCCATCTATTGCACCCCCACAGTTCGGGAAGCCCAAGTCCTGAAATCCATCGATGATCTCCCTCACGTTCCCCAGGGTCACCGTCCTCCTTAACAAAAGACGGTTGATGGCTCTGCACACTTGTGACAGTGCTACTCCAACGGTCGACCGTCCGACACCGAACTGGTTAGCGACCGAGCGGTAGCAGTCCGGAGTTGCCAGTTTCCAGAGGGCAATAGCCACACGCTTCTCCACTGTGATGGCTGTTCTCATCCGCGTGTCCTTGCGATGCAGGGCAGGGGCAAGCTCACGGCACAGTTCCATAAATGTGGCTTTGCGCATTCTGAAGTTTTGTAGCCACTGCTCATCATCCCACAGCTGAAGAACGATTCGGTCCCACCAGTCTGTGCTTGTCTGCCGGGACCAAACACGGCGGTTCAGGCTGTGCAGCTGGTCTGCAAAACTGATCAGAATATCAGTTCTGCTCTCAAGGCTATCAGTCTCCGAAGTGGAGTCATCCGAGTCCTGCTCTGAGTCAGAGCCAAAGGCATACTGCAACAGAATCTGGGCTGTGTTCACAATGCTGAAGGCAGCATTCAAGATCACAGCTGAATCCATGGAGAATCGGAAAAGGCAGTGACGGAAAGACGGTTTCTTCAGTTTGAAATTAGCGCCCGTTGCTATTGGCGACTGCTGGGTAGCGTCAGTAGCGCAATGCACCACGGGAAATGATATTGGGGACTGTGGGATAGGTACCCACAGTTCACTTTGTTTTGCTGGAGGACTGAGAGGAGGGGGGGGGGGTTGTTTGATCCGTTACAGCATGCCGAGTGTGTACGCGGTATCGCGCAACAACCATCACGGAACATTTAATGCGCAACAGGGTAAGTGCGCGATAGCGATGCTAGTGTGTACATGGCCTTATTTTTCAATCCCTTTTATGATGTTAGTGCCTACAGGCCAATCCAGAATGGGGACTACTGGGCTAGGCACTACACACACACAGTATAAGGAATGAGCATAGGGCTGGAAGTCAAGATTCACAAGTTCTATTCTGAGCTCTTGGATTGAATTTTCAACTTTTATAAGCATTCAAGTTAAGCCTCTCAGCGCCTCTGTGACATAGCTATGTGTCTATAGATAGAGTATGAAACCTGACAGTTAAGAAACTAGACTAAGATCACACGAGAAGCCTGTGCCAGAGCTGACATTAGGTCCCTGATCCTGTCTGCCAATTCCTAATCCACTCACACAATGCTGCTCATACAAATTACCTTCCTTCTGGCAGCCTCAGAGACATAATATTTATACAGACCTACTGTTAGAATGCATTGTTTTCAAGAGATGTAGCAAGAATAGGAAGTTTGAAAAAAGCAACAGAGGCGCACACACAAAAAATCAGTCATATGAGAAAAAGCAAAGTTGTGAACTGTTCAGAGGAGACAAACGAGAGAATTGACAGGACAGAGAAAAGCTATTCTTAAATACAGAGTAAAACAGACACACGCCTTTATTTATTGTTTTGTAACAGAACAAGGAGTCACCCAATGACATTAAGGGCAAATTTAAACATATTAAAAACATTTTTGCTTTTAACATGATGCAAAATTACCCTGTGGAACTCACTCCTACAAGATCGAGAAGAATTTTGCACCATTCAGAAGAGATTGTGAAAGTTCTAACTGGATACGTAACAGTTACACTATACAGGATAAAACATTTGTAAAGTTTATAAAAACCTAATGCCTCAGAGTGTAACTCAACCACTGAAAGTTAGGAAGAAATTCTTCCCCCTCCCCCCCACACAGATTTTTTCCACTGTGACATTTCTTGGTACAAACCTCTGAATTCGCTTGGAATCTGGACACCTCCCTACACACAGACTATCTTGTTTGGATCATGCAAGACAATCCCAGTACAGTGGTACCTTGACTTACGAGTTTAATTCGTTCCGTGACGGAGCTCGTAACTCAAATTACTCGTATGTCAAATCCTGCGGGTTCACTGCGCCACCTAGCAGCGGGTTATCTGAAGCTCAGGCTCGTAACCCGAATTTTAGCTCTCAACTCAAAGCAAGAAATCGGCCGAGAGACGGCTCGTATCTCGAAAAACTCACTAGTTGGGACACTCGTAAGTCAAGGTACCACTGTATTTTCACAAAGATGGACCTGAAAATCCTCTTTAGCAATCCCCTTCAGTTTCCCGTACCTTAATAAGCTAATTTGACTGAGATGGGGTAAGAGTTCTTGTTTTAGATAAGAACAGTTAACAGAAAAAGAAGTGTGCAATAAATATTTCTGTTCTATATTTTAGAACAAAGCTGATGACATATCCATATGTATGATGAAATGTCCTCTGTAATATGATCTTTAGTTACCACTTGAAAACAGCATCTATTAAACATTTTTAAAAGTCAGTAAGTGTGAACAATCTGCACTGCAGGATTTTAAGTGAGTTGGCTGAGGAGTACTCCAGACCAATAACATTAATTTGTATTAAATTAGAAAAAGAAAGTCAACATCTTGCCACTATTTATGAAGGGTAAACAGAAGAAGCGCTGTTATTACAGGCCAGTAAGCTAGATCCTGATCCCAAACAAAATACTGGAAAGGCTGATACATGACTATCAGAGTTAAAGGATAGGATCTTGCAATTCACAAAAAATATAATATTAAATGTATGAAAAACTGGTTCTGATAGATAACAAAACAGAGTTGTTAATGAGAAATCAATGGGTGCAGATCCTGCAGGGATTGCGTACCATCCCAATGATGACAATGAAAGAACCAAACAAAAATCACTGCTGGTAATGTCTACAGGAGACAAAAATAGGTAAACAAGAACCAAACACTGGGGCACAGCACTTGATAAGCTAGGCTTAATACAGGTAAATGCAAGAGAAGGTTGCTCAGACTTACTGCAAGGGAGACAACATCCTAGGAACCAGTGACACTGCAAAGAATGGTGGGTCGTTAACCAGGCACATGAGTTCTAGTGTGGCCAGATGGATCTGTTGATAGTCGGTATCACTATCTCATCCTGTTTACAAAACTATAGTGGATTTTGAACAAAACACACCTTGTCAGATATCATTGTTTGTTTTCTAATCTGCTAGCATTATAGTCCTGGAAAAATGTGTGTCTCAACATTAAAATGTAAAGTTATAAGTTTCCACTCTATGATGTTACTAAGACCTATTTTACATCTGGGGAAACAGCCACAAACCATTTCCTCAGAGACAAAAGGCAAACTGATGCCTCAGCCAGATGTCAATGAAATCAAATGGACTATCACCTGGATAAATAGCCATTCTTTGGCAGGAAAAAGGGTGTGAGCGAGAACTGTTCATCTTGGCAACCAACAGTTTCCCGTCTCCAAAGCTGTCTCCCAAACCTCAACTGGCGATGATTTTCAAAGAAAAAGAGAGCAATAAACAGGGGAGCAGAAGCCCCCAAAATCTCATCCCTTTCATCTTCACAGTATCCATACCTGAAGGACAAGGAAATTAACACTGAACGGGGGGAAAGAGATCCTGGCTAAAATTATTTCAGCCAGCAAGTCCGCTAAAGCATATGATGAGAGGAAACCCTTTTTTAATATATTCACTTAGCTTATTAAATTAAGTATTAAATATGTTTTACCTTTTATTTACTTGGCAATCAATTCTCACTTTTATACCTTATTACTCGTAATCACTTAAAATCCATCTCTCTCTATTAAATAAATTAATTGTATCTAAACCAGTGTGTTTGGGGAATTCCATTTGAGATAAGATTTATGCATATCATTTTCCAATAATAAAAATGAAGGGCTTTATATGAGCTTGTTTTGTCCAGGGCAGAACTGGACAGCAAGAGACACATTTCTGGCAAAACGTCTGGGATTGGAAGTTTACTGGTGTTGCCTGCAATGTTCACTCATACCGTATAGCTGGGAGTGATTTACATGCTGGAGACAGTGTGTGGACAGACCAGGAGGGCCTGCTCTCACACTGAAGCAAGAAAAAGGCACCCCAGGATGACGAATGGAGGAGACATAGCTATCCAAAAGTCTCTTGTATCCTGGGGAATGTCACAAACTAGGGAACAGAGAGTAAGAGGTAGATACGACTTCAGTATACAGCACTGGAAAGACCATTACTATAATATTGTGTACAGTTTTAGTGTCCACGCTGTAAAAGAATGCTGAAAAACTGTAAAAGAGTTCAGAGAGGAGCTATATAAATGATTTAAGGCCTGGAAAACCTGCATAACAACAATAATTTAGGAAGTTCAGTCTACTTAGTTTATCGAAATGAAGACTAAGTTTCAACTTGATGAGTCTACATCACCTACATAGGGAGAAAATTTCTGATGCTAAGGGGCTCATTTAAACTAGCAGACAAAAACATAAACAAAAAAAATGGCAGAAAGCTGAAGACACTGGAAATAAGCAGCACATTTAACCATAAATGTAATTGGCCACTGGAACACATTACCACGAAAGGTGGTAAATTTTCCATCATTTGAAGAATAAAGCAAGTTTGATGTCTTTCTAAAAGACACGTTGGAGCTCCAACACAAAAATGATTGGGCTTGATATAGAAATCGGTGAAATTCTGTGACGTACGATATGCAATGGTCAGACTAGGAACAGACCATTATTATGTGAATTTTGAATCATGGGAGAAGAAATGTTTTATTTAAAGAAGACAAGCTGAAGCTATTGCAAACAGAAGAGAAACCTTTGAAGGCCTAATACTGTATATCATTAAATGTCCAAATACTATATTTTTAAAATAAGTACAGTACTTTGAGAAACTCAGTAACAGCTTTATCTCACTTTACCAAAACAAGGTTTCTGATTTGCCTTAGAAGAGTTTGTTTCAGTCTTTTCCTTTGGGATGAACGGAAACTTCCGCTATACTGATTGCCTCTTTTCTCCTTTACAGAGAAAGGAGGAACAAAGTAGTTTCCACGTACACAGTGCTTTATGGATTCAGCACACTGTATCCCACTTATGTAAACTGATCTTTGCAAAAATCTCTTTACGACAGAGAAGTATGCTCAGCAATGTCTCCCAACTGTGATATGGAGATCACACAAACAAGTCTTTCCCAAGGACAGCCAGGGTGAAAACACAGCAGTTCCTGGCTCCCAGTCCTGTGCTGTAGTCTCTAGACACCTGATGCTAGTACCTCAGAACACACACTAATTTCCACACGAAGGAATATTGCTATGGTGGGATATGATTTAGAGGGTGGAGCACTGTGCGCTACCACTTCTGCCAGCTCCAAAAGTATCACACCCTCAAAGCCAATCTTGCAAATTAGGCTTTTTGTTTATGGTTTACATTTAACTGAGCATATAACAAGTAGGGCCAGTTCTTATTTAACTTGGATTCTATCCTGAGCCCAAGATAATATTCAGTAGCAGACTTATCCGTCCTTGAAAGTCAGTCCAATAATAAAGATTACAAATCAGAAATTGTAATGCATAGTAAGTTCATCACTTTCATTAAAATTCATTTGAAACGATGGAATTCAGAATGGGATCTGAAAGCTAAAAAAGCCACCAAAAGGGTATTTTGAACTTACCAAAAATCAATGCCAAACCATGGGAAGTCCCCACTGCTATGAGACTTGATGCTGCCTGCACAGAAAATAGAGAAAAGTTCAAATACTGAAGTGTCAAACTGCCACAAATCCATTATTTAAGCCCCACCGCTGGCCAAAGTTAATCAGCAGAGGGGAAACCATTTTTAAAAGCTAGAGAAAGCAGTATGTATTACAGCAAGCTTCCCATAGACAAGTAACAAATAAATACAATCCAAAATATCTGTATGAACGACCCATCCCAAGATTGTTATTAAAGTATAATTGTTTTCATTTCAGTAACTATCACCTTGGCGTTCCTCATTTTGTGCACAGTGCTGTATTCCCACCCCCCACACTGTTTCAATACATTCAGCTACCAGAGTGATGAAGAAACACATGTAGATATAGATTTCCTCTGTGAGGTTAATATCACTCCTGTTGTCTGGCACAAGTGCATTCCCTGTTTTTCCTATCCAAGGATTACAGTTTAAGTGCATCCTCAACAATTCTCTAATCTCCAAAAAAGTTCAGTTCAACTGACAGAGAAAAAATCCTTACCAACTCTAAAGGGGACTTGGATAAGGCTTTTAGTGCCCCCAGATCAGGCCACTAGTTTAACCCCAATTTCTGTGCAAAGCAGGATGTACAAAAAACATGGTACACAGAATAAAAACATCAGTACATTGGTAAGAAGATCCCCTTTCTATTAAGATTTTTAAAGCTTGAAAATGAGCAACCTTTAAGTTCAAGGTTTTAGTATACATACACCCACGCATTCACACAGCAGATATTTCCTATTTTACACTCTGCTCTGAAGACTATACCTGGGTTTTCGTGATTCTCCTTGTTCCTTAGACATCGTTAGGGAACTGTGCATAAGTAAGTTCATCTTCGATTTATCCTACCCACATGAACTGTTACATTTACACTGAAGATTTCCTAAGGACATATTTAGGCTGCTTATGGTGTACCTTAAAAATTGATTTCTGTCATCAATGAGGTTGTCCTCAGCCCTGGACATCCACAATTATGATGTTTTCTAGCTGGAGTGATTGACTCTGCAACTTTAATAGTGTTCTTTTAACCAAAGTGTGGTGGGATTTTTTTATTTTAGTGTTTTTGTTTTTTTTAAATAGTTTGCTACAGGATGATCTAGCTTCCAGTATGTTTTATACAAAGGTGTGTGATATAGTATCTTTTATTGAACCAACTTCTGTTGAGGGGGGAGAATGGGAGGCTTCCAAGTTCTCACAGAGATCTCTGTATAAGCTCAGAAACATTCCTCTCTCACTAACAGAAGTTGGTCCAATAAAAGATATTATTTCACCCACCTTGCCTCTCTAATATCCCGGGACCAACATGGCTACAACAATATTGCATGCAGCTTACAATATGACATTTAACTGAAGTTGGAACATCTAGGACAAACAAATAAAATAACCATTCATGGTAATGACTAGTAGGGAGGAAGTATCAAGGGAAACTTGGCATTGACATTTGCCAAGTTGTTACCCGACATACAACAAGAAAATGTTCATATCTAAGCTCATGTACACACTAAACATTGGTATAAGTTGGGTCATTAAATCCCCTAAGCGAATAAGTCACCCCGCTGAGCAATGCAAGTTATACCGGCCTAAGTACTACGACCACAGGAGAGAATTTCCCACCGACATAGCTACCGACATACGCAGGGCTGGAGTAATTAAGTCGCCAGAAGGGAGCTCTCCCTTCAGCTTAGAGCAGGGGTAGGCAACCCCTGGCACGCGTGGCAACAGTGGCACACAAGCCCATTGGGGGCGGCACTCAGCATCCTCTGTGGCACCACAGAAATTGCCACTCCTGCCACCAACAGACACTCCAAGTGGCTTCTTTCGGGGGCAGCTGCAGTGCGGAGGTCCCTGCCATGTCCATGCCCCAGGATACCGTGTAAAGAAACCACCCAGAGCGGCTCCTCTCTGTGGTGTGCCGCCGCCAAAAGGAGTGACTCCAGGTAACTGGGGATAGGGGTCCCCAGGCACGCTGCTGAGAGGAACCCCTCCAGGTGGCTTCTCTCCATGAATGGGCTGTCGGCACCAGCTGAGGGTCGAGGAGGAGGGGCCGGCACAGGGGTCAGCAAAGGTTGCCGGCCCCTCGCTTAGAGCATCTGCACTGGTGATGCTAGAGCACTACAGCTCTGCAGTGTAGCCATAGTAACGAGCCGTGGCCATGCTCTTAAAAAAAGAAGGCAGAAAGCTGTGGTCCAAGTGATTAGCAGAAGCTTCCCAACTGACGGTGCCCTCAACATGACAACAGTGGGGGTGAGGAAAGAGGGCAGAATTCTGCTGCCAAAAGTTAGGTGTCTCAGCCTACTCCTTCTGTCCTGAATGCGAAGAAATGCCACCCAGGAGAAGGCAGGACATGACAGTGATGAAGTTTCACTCTGGAGTAAGATGGCTGGACCCCAAATGCAGTAACAGATTTACTACACCAATTGACAGTTCTTTGAGTACTTACTATTGCAGTCGGTAAACCAGCATCCACTTTGTCCTACAGTGATAGAAAAGTCAGTGTTAATAACAGTAAAATGAGCCAGGGCTCTTCCCTGAGTACATTTCAGTAGTCAGGGAGTCAATATGGTTGCACATTTGGAGGATCACTCTGTGCTGCCTCTTGTACATGCAGCAACACCAATAATTCAATGAGGGGGACACTGCCCACGGATAGCAGTGTAATAGGATCCTCTCTGTGGAGCTGTCCCACAAAAGGGAGGGGAGAGGCTCTGGGAACAGGTAAACTGCCACAGAAAAAATATTAAGATTGTGCTCAATTGCATTTCCTATCAATGCAATGCAACAGAAGTAGAGAAAGTCACCAACTAGAGCAACATTAAGATTCAAGCCAAACTAAACCAAAAGAACAATTATTTACCCTCTGGTTCTTTGAGATTCACTGTCCACGCCGATTGTACTCTAGTGCACATGCCCCATGCATGTGAGAGTGGATTATTTTATTTTTTAACAGCAACATCTGTTGTGGCTGCACCAGTGCCTCTCAACATCCACTGTGGCTGCCACAAACACCACTCAGTTCCTTTGCGTATACAAATCACAGGAAGCAGGATCCTTATTAGCAGGGATGGAAGGCAGGTCACAGAATCTGTCGACAATACCTTTATAAGACCCACTGATGCTATAGGTTAAGTAATAGTTCTCCCATCTCCGAGTGTTTGTCCACACTGATTCCACTCTGTATAACTAATTGGCAGTTCTCTCAACAGAAGGTAGAGGAATCCTTACTTGAATCATGACTGTAGGATCACCCTGCAAATGCTGGCATTGGTCTGGAAGCCTGGAGTAAAAAGTGTAGTGAGAGAGAAACATGTGGACTGAACTGCAACTAGCTGGCGCCACGTATCTGGGAGATCAGAACACTAGACAGGGAAACTGGAGGCTGCATGCACCTTTGTGGAATGGGCCCTGACATGCCCTGGAAGGGCCATGTTCACCACTTGAGAGCAAGTCCTTATGCAGCCTGAGACCCACTTGAATAACCTGAGAGGGGCTAGACTACCCTAGCCCTTTGGATGAAAGCCACAATCAGCCTGGAGGATGTCAAAATGGCATTTTTTGTCAAAATAAAAGAATAAAATTCTCACTATGTCCAAGATGTGTCATTTAATTTCAGCTGCAGTAGAGTGAGGTTTCAAGAAGAAAACTGGAAGATATATGGATTGATGAAGATGAAAGTCCAAAACCATCTAGGGTGAAAATTTAAGATAGGGGCTAAGTGTGACCGTATTCTAATGGAACTTGGCATAAGCAGCTCCACAAGGGCCTGAGATGTGCTAGAGAGAGAGGGCTGCCCTGGGCCCATCATATCATTTAGAACCAGGTGGCAATTCCAGGAAAGACGAGGCTTCTTAACTGGAGTGAAAATGTGGCCAACCCTTTAAAAATATTGGTACCATAGGGTGAACAAATACAGTGTATCCTTGCACCAGTGGGTCATCCATAAAGATGGCCACCAGATGTACCCATATCAAGCTCAGATGGAGAATCTTTTCCACTTTGCAGCATAAGTGAATCTGGTAGAGGGCTTCATGCTCTCCAGGAGGACCTCCTGGACCTCAGATGAGCAGTCTCTCTATAGGGAAGTTAATCCAGCCAGCATCCACAGTCAGATGCAGCAAAGCCAGGTTCAGGTGCAGAATCTGGCCCTGATTTTGAGAAAACATTTTGGAAAGAAGAGGTTGGGTTATGGGTGGCTCCACAAAGAAGCACCAGATGTGAAAACTAGAACTGTCTGGGTCTTGCTGGGCTGCAAGATGATGCCACCCAAGTCCTGCCTGAGCTTTTTGAGGACATGAGATTATGTCAACATGTATTGAAGTGCAGAGGAGCCATGTGGTCCACAGGAGGAGAAATGTACCCATCTGCAAGCCTAGGCCTACCTTCTGCCCCCACCAGAGCCCCCCAACGCTTGTTCTTGTACAGCATAAACAGGCCCACTGAGAACATTCCCCACCTCAGAAAGATACTACAAAAAACACAAAACAAACAAGGAGTCCTGGGGCACTTTTAAAGACTAAATTTTATTTAACACATGAGCTTTCATGGGAGAAAATCCCACTTCATCAGATGCTTTGAAGATGAACTTCTATAAGTTCCCCATCTTCAAAGTGTCTGACAAAGTAGGATTTTCTCCCACAAAAACTCATATGATAAATACATTTGTTAGTCTTTAAAAGTGCCTTGTTTGTTTTGCTGACCTAGACTAATACTGCTACCCCTTTGGAACTTATAAAGAACACAGCTGCTGAGGAACTATTCATAGCTCTTTCAGAAGATTCTGAGGAAGCAATCTGCCAAGGTGGGTGGCCTCTGGTGTGATTTGATGCGCTAGAAACCATTTTCACAGATACAGTTTCTTGGCAGATTGGAAATGACATTGCTATTCACCACCTGTTGGTGTAGTACTTCAGAGTGGGTTTCAGTGACTATTTGGACAGGAAGACCTCAGAAATGGGGAACAAAAGACTTGCAGGTGAGTCACATTGCCCTGAGTTCCAGCATGTTCAAATACAGCAGACTCTCCTACAATGATGCTTGTCCTTGGTTTTTAAATGGTCAAGGTAAGCTCCCCACTTGAAAAATGGAAGCATCTGTTATTACTGTCTCTGTGAGAAGGGATAAAGAGACAAACTCCACTGTATACTTGGAGATCCATTCCAAAGGGGTAGCCGTGTTAGTCTATTGTAGAAAGACAACAGAGTCCTGTGGCACTTTTAAAGACTAACAGATTTATTTATCGCATGAGCTTTCGTGGGAGAAAATCCCACTTCGTCAGACGCTTTGAAGATGGGAAAGTTACAGAATGGGAGGAAATTAAATGCAGGGGAGTGTATGACATAGGA
>ML685789.1:20870253-20952639 GCA_007922175.1 Pelusios castaneus | reverse complement strand
CACATAGGTTTATATTTCATTGAACTTTTAGAGATACATTCTTTAACAGACATTTCCTTTGTGATTCACTTTCCTTCCAGAGCTGTGGATGAGCACTGCAAGAAGCCAGCTATTCTGACTCAATCCTTTGCCTTTTCATTAAACTCCCAGGTACAGCTCCTGGGCACAGAATATTACTTGGAGCTAAGAGCACAGAGTGTAAACCTGATGAAGAACTCCACATATGAAATTTTCCCTAGAGTAAGTACTGTTTTTATTTACCAATTTATATTTCCATTCCTGTTTATTATAACTGAATCAATGGTTCTGCAGAAAGAAGACGACACTTACCGCAGCAGATACTATTTGGGCAGAAATTCCTTTCAGAAGAGAAAGTCGGATAACCGATCCATGAAGAGAGAAAGAATCAGGGAGTTTTTTCTTTCTAAGAATAGAAATGTTGAATAAATTCCACATCTAAGTTTATACAAAAAGGTTTCTAAAAGTTGCAATCACCTCATTCACCACACGTTATCCAAACCATGCAATGAGAGAGAGCCAGGAACTTATTTTCCACAGATGAAGTGGAGTGAGGTTTGGAGCCCTGTCTTAAATTATACCTTTTCTGTCAGACAGATTTCACAAGCAATTGCAGATCAAGTGAGAAATCCATTAAACTTTCTGATGCACTCATGCACAAAAACAAAAGGGCAAAGATCATCAATATAAAACCTGCTTGGTTAAAAAAGTAGTGTTTCTGCATTGTCTTTAACCCTTTAATTTGACCAAATATTAACAGCCCACCAAAAAATTCAATTTCAAGCTTTTAAGAACTCTCTCCATTTCAAGCGTTTTCCCCCCAAAACACCGAGGCATTAGAACTATTAATAAAAGTTTGCAAATGACTGTTTTCACACTTCATATCAGAATATGGCAGAAGTGGTTCTGCTAGTTTTTGGTTTTGTTTTTTTTTTAAATAATCATCCTAAGGCACCAATTAGATGTGGCACATTTCAGCCTGAAAAGTGAAAGTTTGAGAAATTACAAGGAATTGAACATGGCCCATTAGAAAGGAGACAGAAAAGGAATCACCCATAGGTATTATGCATTAAAACACATTTTAAAACTAAATTGATCTTCAAGGTTGAAGAGTTTCATTTGATTTGAAAAGTAACAATATGTTTTTAACCAGACAACAGTAAAACTGGAAACTTATTTTTCTCCCATAAACCAACAAACTCAAATGCTAAATACTGTATTAATTTATATTGAACAGGGTGACTGTATTGACAGAATAATATACTAATTAAGCTTTATTGACACAGGGCCTCTGTGATGCTACTAAATTAACTGTATATTCCCAGATATAGACAGATTTACCAAAATGCTCAACAGTTCTAAGAGTGAGGCTGTGTGTGCATTTTGTTTGACTGATTTTTTTTTTGTGGGGGGGAGAGGGACATGGGGGCAGGGAGTTCCTTTAATATTGGTCTATGCTATTGTAAAAGTAAAAGCACCCTAAAGCCTACAGCAAGGCCTTCTGGTTTCTGCTGTACTCCTCTACAACAAACTGGAAATAATACTGCATCAGCTTCAGGTAAATTGAATTTGACAAAAATTTGGTTTTACCCCTGAAAAATTAGTATGACTGTACATTCAAAAAATGTTATGTTGCCAATGATATCTTTTTTCCAACAAATTTTATATTGATAATTACACTGTGCAAACTGTCCGGGGCAGCTGGAAATTTTGGCCCCAGAGAAGGAACCAAAAGTGACTTGGGACTGTGGGATTAGAACATCTGGTATAAAATAATCAGCAGTTCAACTGGTGAAAAAAATCCACAATCAGGATGCCTGCATCAGTTACATGATCACAATTTGGAAGGTTTTCTTTACAACCATTTTTAAACTTAAAATAAGCAATGGAAGTCTAGATTCTGGTACACAGTTCTGCAACAGTTTTTACGGTCCATGGAAGCATATCCAGAGCCCACATACAAAATGAGGCCTCTATCTTTATCTAGATCCTTCAGGAAGAGGCAGCCTTTGATAGAATGACTTTCTTCGTCCACAGCATCCATCTTTAACGCATGTACTGGGGTTTGTGCCTACCAGACTTTGCATAGAAGTTTATATAGACAGATTTTCTTCTCAATGGTGAGTTTTATTCCAATAAGACAACAGAGTGATTAGTTTTTTATTGGGGAAACTAGCTCTTTTTTTATTTAAAAAAAAAAAAAAAAAAATTTCTTTGCAGAAGTTATTGGTTAGGGATTGTGGTCTACTGTTCAAAAGACATTTAGAACATTTTTGTTTGTGATTCAATACCTGCTAGCATGTCCCATTGGATCTCACATCAACACCATGGCACGCACAGACTTGAGTGTATCAATCAGACAAATGCAACCGTTTTGTTCTCAGTAAAAAAATCTTAAATCAACACTCACAACATGCATCTAAATCTCAGAGATTGGTATAGGAAAGAAGTGCCCAATTAAACAGCTACCTTTTCAAGTGTGTCCTGTCCCCACTGTCTGAGCTTGCCAAGGAAGAAGTGTCATAGGAGTGAGTGTCAATGTTATCAATGTTTAAAAGAGAAGGATCCTCAAGAATGAAGGACTCTTCCTCATCATCAGTCTGAAAGAAAAGCAAGTTTGGTAAACACGACAGACAAAAATGACGGGAGCTCTCAAGCTGTTGGCTCCAACCTCATGCTTCCTTGCACTGAACATTGAGATCTTAGGGCACACAGGAGCCATAGTACTTCATAAACCACTCTCCAGAAAGGTGCTGGTTACAAGGTGTAACCAATCTTAGAGAACCCATATTGTCACCTCACTGCTGGAGTCTGACAGGGACTGACCATCAGAAGGTGTTCGTCCAAAGTCTAGAATGGGCAGTCAAAGTTCAAAGTGGAAATAAGAAGCCAATTCTTAAAAGTAAATAATTAAAGGATGGATCAGATTACTAGGGAGCATAGTAGATTCTCCACCACTTGTAATCTTGAATATCAAGATTGGGCACTTCTTCCGATATGCACTACGTCAACCAACAGCAACTGGGCTGTATGAATGGACTTATGGGTGAAATATTCTGGCTTTTGTCATGCTGCAGGTCATCACCACAATGGTCTCCTTTGGCATTAATATACATTAAGGGAAGTACATGAAAACTAAACACCAAACCAAATCGAGCACCAGATCTTGAGGATAAATCTAGGGAGTTGTGTGTCAAAGCCAAGCCAGGGGCGCTACAGAGATCCAGTGTAAAAAAAAAGTTACCTAAAACTAAGTCACGGACTATGCCTTGGCTCTAATCTAGACCTTTGGGAATAATATGTTGCTCCATTCTTTAATATATCAAAGTTAGGGGGGGTTATTGTTTTAGATATAAAAACTCTTGTTCTTGTAAGGCAGAGGCAGAAAGATTGTGGCAACAAACCTTACCAACCCCAAAGTTGCTTGTGTGGGAATCTATATACTGACCCCCATAACTGCTACAAAACACCCTGACATACAATACATGCCACCGTGAACACACTTTATGCATATATATAGATACACACACACTGCACCAGAACAATATTCTGGTCCCCAGATCAAAGACTACTCTTGTAGTATTGTAAGTGTATCAAATAACAACATATCTCAAAATGTATTACATATTTATAACATTTACCTGCATACCTAGTGTTCTGTGACTATGTATTTATTCACCAGTATATCCAATTGTGTAAGAAGAGAATAGGAAAAAAACCACAATCTAAGTTTATCACACTAATTCAGAGTATTTTGCTAACTGCAGAATTACAAAAAGACAAAAATATTCAATTTCAACATCATTTAGAGAGGTTTTATTAGAATGCACAGTTCTGTCTGTGATCCATATTTTGGAACCCTATGTCTGAAGTTATTTAATCTTAAAAATGTATTTACCTCATTTAATATGCTTTCCAGAGTTGGAGGGGTATCAACCTGAGGAATATCAAACTCTTTGTCATCAATCTAAAATCAAAAACAACAACAGATTGAGTTTTAAGTCCTTTATTCCCCCTTCCAAAACACATTTTTATACAGGCTCAGAATTTACTTCACTTAGCAACTTCCTGGAGATAGGCTGGAGTGTGATGTACTGGAGATTTCTCTCCAATGGTTTCTTTCTGATAACCTAGCTAGAGCCACAACAGCAAAAGGCAAATGACTAACATAAAAAATATGATGGCAGCAATGCTCTGACTTCCTGCCAGATACAGAAAATCCTATAGTATTATCTTCTATCCACAGCCAGAACCAGTGCACATTCAAATCCTTGACACAAAGGGCAGCCTACCATTGCAGGAGTCATTTGATGGAGCCCTGATCTGAGGACAGATCTGTGCATCTGGCTTAGCAGGTTTCTATCATCAGAAAGGACTAGAGTAAAGAGAGGACCTACAGCATGAAGACTCAACATGCTGAACAATGATGCAAGGAATGACCTTCCAAGGAAAGTTAGACAACAGATCCATGCATCCCAACTATGGAAAGACTGAGGCACACAAGAGACACCACTTCAGTCAGATCTTTTCTTCTGGGTCTTTAGCATTTGAATTGGACTTGATGCCCCAGAACCAAGCTAGAGACAGCCTAAGAATTTAATTTTAAAAATGTCAGAGAAACTACCTAAAAGTTATCCATATAGCTAAAACAACAGAAGGCCTGTGGCATCTTAAAGACTAACACATTTCTTTGGGTACAAGTTTTCATGGGTTCTAACCCACTTCATTAGATGCATCTGACAAAGTGGGTTGCAGCCCACAAAAGCTTATGCCCAGAGAAATTTGTTAGTGGGCTGTGCATCTGACCAAGTGAGTTGCAGCCTACAACAGCTTATATCCAAAGAAATGTGTTAGTCTTCAAGGTGCCACGGGACTCTCATTTTTGCTATATACAGACTAACACAGCTACTCTTCTGTAATGTAAAACCCATTAAAACTATTTTCATACTGAATAACACTGACAGAGATTTAATGAAGTTTAACTAAACCACTTTTGAAGTTAATTCAGATTAATTTTCCTTAGTGTCCACTGTTCTTGTACAGACAAGCTTTGAGTGTTGGGGACCATCAATTAATTTGTTAATATACCATAGTACTGTAAAAACTAAGTTTTACTAACATTAATCTTCTAAACAATCGGTAATACAATCCATTTTCCCCAACAGAAGAAGAATTCCCACAATAAAAGTGATGTCAAAGAACAAGTGGACATATCTTCACATTCAGATGCCTTCAGTGCATTGGAAATTGTTTTTTCACCACACCTACTGTAATTTTAAGATGTTCAATTATTGGCTTTTGGATTTCATGGACTCCTCAAACCCTAGTCAGTTTGTAAACTGTGGTTCTCCTGTACCTAAAGTCTCCAACTGAGATCAGGACCCTATTGTGCTAAGTATTGCTCATACATATAGTAAGGAAATTTACCCCTATGACATTTGATACACAAGAGAAATTGTGCAGTGATGGGATTTTATTTAGTTCATTTTCATAATAGGCTATTCAGACAAAATTTTAAAACTCTGTGGGAATTTGTTATATTAAATATGGTGGTTAATTTACTTCAAGATGCATCAGTAAGAACACAGATACATGGAGACACTGAGGTACAGAGCCCTCATCTCCAAATACCATACAGTGCAAGTTCACTTGTCCAAGCAACTGTCCAGACTGAGCTCAAAATTTAGTTAGGGTTTGGGGTTTTTTCCAGCTGTGTATATCATGCTATAACTACACCTGTAGATAACAGTGAAATAAGGACAGAGGGCTAAAGACAGGTGATGTTAAGACCATCACACAAAGCATCAATGATGAGCAAGTTAAGAATACATGGACAGCTTCTAGCTCTGGAAAAGGATACACAATAAGAAAAGTTTGGGAACCTTTACCCTATAGATATATCAGTATATTTCTATTACTACAGTTACACTGACATTACTCTCCATGTGAATGCTCATGCCAGAATTAGTATCCATACATTACAGAGAGTTATACTGGTATAGCTACACCAATAGAACTATAACAGTATAGTCATACCAGTAAATTTCACCATGTAAGCAAGCCCTAAGAGAAAGTTCCTATTCCAAACAATCTAGATAAAACAGTTAAGGTGGAAGAACGAAAGACATACAGATTTTAGAAGGGATCTGAAGCGCGGCAGTGTCTGGAGCACATCCTAGAGCAGTGGTTCTCATTTTGTGGGTCATGACATGCTTGACAGTGTGCACAACCCCACAGGACACACCAGCCACCCCCAGTCAGAATCCAGCTCGCTCTCCAGATTTCCACAACACACTTACTGCTGTGTGGTGATACAGGAATGTGTCACAACATAGTCATTGAGACCACTCTCCTAGAGTGTGGAATGTGGCAGGGGCTTCTAAATCAACTTTTACCCTCAGCCACGTTTCATCAAGAAATTTCAGTTTGATAGTAGCTTTGAGTAGTATGGCCTAATATTTATTTTAAATATTTAATGTTTTTCCTGCTTCCTTGGTGATATTTAGGAGGAACTTTTCAGCTAGTCAATTTTACCCATATCCATCTCAAGAACAGTGTATGTGAGTATACATAATCAAATGCACAAAATTTAATACACACTCATAAAATTTTAGTTATTACTCTTGTTCCTTAGAATTACTGTGTTTTAAAACAAATGTTATTTAGAAGCTGATACTGCCCCATTGGCCATACAACATTAACACCCTGTAACTCAATCTATAAAAGGTAAACTGATTTTATAATCTGTAGACACTTGGTGTGTACCCTGAAATTGAATCATTTGTAGCAGTTTTTAAGTTATTTTAAGAACAATCAGGGTAGGCAATCCAGTGCAAGGGGACAGCTTGACCACTCCCTATCGCCACTTAGGGATGAACACAAAGAATATTTTTTAAAAGATAAAAGGAAAAAGATTATTAAACATCACTCTAAACCAGTGTTTCTCAACCAGTGTTCTGTGGGAAACTGGTGCTCCTCAGACGTAGTGCAGGTGTTCCATGAGCCACCCTGATCCCTCCCAATGTGGGGGTGGGCATTGAGTGGGAAGGAGGAAAGAGCAATTTAATGTCCCAGTCCCAGCAAAGGTTCTAGGTGCATAGCAGTGGACACTGACTCACACTTGGAAGGGTTACTGTGACTGGGGCATTTTAAATCTCCCACCACTGTTACCAGCTTTTTAAAGAATGTTTTTATCAGGTGTTCTGCATAAAGTAATTAATCTCTCTAGGTGTTCCCCAGTCCACTAAAGGCTGAGAAGCACTGCTCTAAACAGCCATACTACTACTTAGTATTTTTCATTAGAGTACCTCGAAGTATTATTACCCTCATTTTCCTATGAGAAAATTAAGGTGCAGTGTCCTTTAGAAGTTCACAAAACTAGTTATCAGCACATGTGGGAATACAACTTTAATCCCTGCTGTCCAGTTCAATACCCCATCCATTGATCCACTAGACCAGCGTATCTGCATGTCAGTAACAGAAGACATGTGAAGAAACAATAGCATACAGTGCTGAGAAAGTACACAACAGTAATGCTCGGCAATAAAATCACTGCTTTGTCTTCAGTGATTCCTTGATATATGTTACCTGGCAATCTGTTCCGCTTTGAGTTTAGCTGGACTGAGTCGAGTCCTTTTCCTAGCCCTGAAGGAGGGCTCTGTATGGTTTGAAAGCTTGTCTCTCTCCCACACAGAAGTCGGGCGAATAAAGTATATGTGACCTCACCTCCCTTGCCTCCGGAATCTCCTGGCACCAACCCCGAGGCGGGCACGGAGCAGCTCTCCCAAAGGCGCATCCACGGCTCTGAGAGCTGTGCTGTGTGCGCGGCTAGAACCGACCCACGCTTTGACACGGGGCCGGCGACACTCCCTCCCCAGGGCGAGAGACGGAGCCAGGCCGTCTCCTGACCCACCGCGCAGTTACCCTACCGGGGCTCGGGCCGAGCCAGCCTCACCAGGTCACCAATGGAGTCCAGTTCCCGGTCCAGCTCCGCGCCGCTCAGCTTCCGCAGCGGGGCATCCTGGTCCGGCAGCGCCCGCAACTCCTCCGGGGGCCCCGTCAGAGAGGTGCCCGGCTCCGCTGCCAGGCTCTCAGCCTCCATCCCCCGCTCGCCCCGGCCGGCCAGCCAGCCCCAGGACGGGCCAGCCCCCAAGAAGAGCGCGCGCACGGACGTTGGCCACCCACGCCCACCACAGCGTAGCCGGGATCAGAGCCCTCGGCCCGGCCAACGGGAGCCGGATTCCGAGGGGCTCTGCCGGCAGACGGGACCCAATCAGCAACAAGAGCAGGGAGAGGGGCCCCGACCGCCCCGCGTTCGGACGTACCACAGTTCACCAATCAGAATCAAGCAACCAACCCGCCAATCAGAATAAGCCAAACGCGGAAACCACCAAGCCAACCCGGAGTTCTTTTCTCGTGACATCATTTGTTACTAGGGTGGTGGGCGGATTTGGGCTTGTTTTGGGCTTCCCTCGGACTCCACCGCAAGCCGCGGCAGGGTCCGGGAGGAGCCCAAAAAGCCAAGAAATTTTGGGAAACCAACAAATTTTGAAAGAAGCCCCATTCGGATTCTTCGAGCCAATGTGGTGACTCGTCCCCAGCATGCGCAGTGCCCGGCTCCTCCCTCCCCGCTCTGCTTCTGCGCACCCACTTTCCCAGCTCCACCCGCCTTGCGCAGTGATGGGAGGCTGATCGGGGGGCGGGGCGGAGCTGTAGGCCGTGTGCCTCCGGGTGGGACATCAAGGGGGCGTCAACTGAAGGCCGAAGGACTCGGGGCGCGGCGGAGGCGGAAGGGGGCGTGGCCTGGAGGAGCGTGGACATTACAGTTGTGCAGCAATAGGCTTTTCCTAGAGAGGAGGTGGGTGAGTCTCGCCAGGGATGCGCATGCGCAGTGATTGTCCACTTCATTTGCCGTGTTCCCTGGCACAGCTGGTGGTGCCGGCGTCGGGGTTTCCGGCTGACGGGTCGTGTGTGACACGCCTGGTGTGGACGGAGGACTTCATACTGCACAGCGGTACCCACCGACCTCTCAGGAATAAGGGTTAAGGCCTTGGGGCAGCTTCCCCATTGAGTACAGATGAGTGTCCATTCTGATTGGCTGAGGAAGCCAGCAGTACCTGCATCTGTAGCTTGCTGGCTGCCCCTTTGCCCCTAGCAAAACAAGGAGTCCTGGGGTACTTTTAAGGACTAACAGATTTACTTCCGGCATGAGCTTTCGTGGGATGATTTGAAGATGGGAAAGGAAGAGAATGGGAGGAAAATAAATGTAGGGAAGTGTAAGACTTTGGATCAGATAAGGCTGTAACAGCAAATCAGGCTGGCCTTGCTCCACTTCTGACCCAGTCTCGCTCCGGACTTGAAACCATATAACCCAGTTCTGAGCTCCAGTTCACAACACTGACTGACTTGAGCTTGGCTCTGGTATGTGGACACGTACTCTGGTTCAACTTCTGACTCTTGGTTCTGATTCCAGACTGCCTTGACCATCTGGTTGTGACCCTCAGTATACCTACTAGCCCTGTTTGCTACTCTGCCCACTAAATCAGATTACCCATGATCCAATCTCCTGGCAAATTGAGCCAACCAAACATACGAAGGAAAACAAAATCTGATGAACTTCAGCCTAGCAGCTATCCTCCCAGGCTATCATTTCTTTCATGGAGATAGTGGGTACATTATAGACACTGCAGATGCAGGCAAAAAACGTGGTGCTGCAGTACAGGATGTGCTATTGTAACCCATATGCCTGAAAAGGCTATCTCTAAGAGACCTGCTGAGGGTGGATTACTATTGCTGGGCAGATTAGCTACCCACAACTAAAAACTTCCAGAAACAGAGAGTGGTAGCATTTTGAGCATGCTGCTGGTGTGATGTGGTGTGGTCAGTCAGATGACATGGGAGCAGCAGTCTGTGCAGACAGCAGGCAGGAGCTGCCTTGAAAGGAGACCATGTGCTCAGTTTTCTGGAGAGAAGCTGAGCCAGGAGTGAACAAGATGTTTTCTCCCTGTAATGGAGTCATTTGCAACAGACCTTGCAGACATGCATATGGGACCGAGGGCTGGTTGCAAAGGAGAAGAAAAGCCTGCATGGAATGCTACAGAGGATTCCAGCAAAGAAAGAAGAGGACAGCTATTTCTTGCCACTCAAGCTTCTACACTAGAACAGAGACTGTAGTTGAGAGTTGGGTGAACTCCACCTGGACTTTGGGACTCTTGGGTATCTTTCCTGCGGGGTTTTCTGTAGGGATTGTTCTTGGTTAATTGTATTTTGTTTTCTTAGGATAAGGTTCATTTAGTTAGTAGTTAATAAAGTTCATTGTTATGTTTATTGTAGTAGTATTTTAATGTGGGAGTATAGCTCTGGGCAAGCTTCGCTGTGAGTCCCATACAGACTGGATCCTGGGTCTCCAGCTGCTTTCTCCATAGGGATTGGGATTGATTTCTGTGAGGCACTGGAGAAGGGCAACTAAATGAATTTTAGCCCACCCGAAGGTTACACTATCCCTGGATTTTCACTAGCTAAAGAGTCCCTTGCCTGACCAGCACAACAGTGATCAGGACAAATTTCCAGGATTTTTCAATCAGTGCAGGTTCCTATTCCCCATTAACTATACCAGCCTCGAAACCACTGATTTATCAGGCTGATGACTGAAGAGGCTCTAGCCTGGGCCTCCCCACTCCTAGAGAAAGCAAGCCCATTTCTAAGCTAGCTTTAAGAACTTTATTCACACATGGGGTGATCCTCAGTGATCACTGTGAATGGATAATTGAGGCTGCTCTTCAGGTTTTGCATCAGGGATACTGGCCTGTTGGTAAGCAAGCCATGGAATTCTGCCATTTGGTAGCAGATACCAAGTGGAATGAGGCTGTGAAACACTATCATTTCTGCCTTGTTACAAGTGATTGCATCAAAGATGAGCTGGCATGAGTTGATGCTTTGCCCAACCTAGACACTTGACTGACCTCCCAATAAAGACTGACAACCTCCTGATGGAGGGCTGGGGCTCTGCTGCTGCCTGTGGCTTGAGCTCCGCTCCTGAGGGATCACCTCCTCAGTGGGGCTCCAGCAGGGCAAGGCAGCCCCAGGGAACTCCCCGGGGCAGCTCTACAGCCCTGTGGGAGAAGGGGGGATGGAAGCAGTCCCACTGCCAGCCCAAAGGCTGGCTGGGGCAGTGCATGGTGGGATACGTGCCCATCATGCACTGCTCCTTGTAATGAAAATTCGCTCCTTTTCATTACAAGGAGTGCTGTAGACAGGGGAAAGCGTTATAACGCTTGATTGTCCCACAACAACTTTATTGCGGGACAAGTCTGTAGTGTGTATATAGCTCAGTCTCCTGGCAGTCTAATGAGCACAGCTAGACCACATCAGGTAAGCCACCTGATGGACTGCCACTCCTGATTGGCTGAGGAAGCTGGCAGGGCAGTTCTTAAATCCAGCAGGAGCTTGGTGGCTACTCAGCACACATACACCCATGGATTCTCTCACTCCCTGCTACAGCCTAAATCCTGCCCTGCCCCCAGTCCCACCCCGGCCCTGCTCTTTGCTCTCAGACTTGTTCCAGTCTTCTCCTAGCCCTGCTAATGCCTTCTCTGGTTTCTAGTAACCTGGTTCAGACCTTCAGCTCCAGTTCCCAGCTTTGCCTCAACGCAAGGCTCTGGCATTTAGACTCTGATTTTGGTTCTGACCCATGCTCCACCCATTAGGCCTGACTCCTGCTCCAACTACTAAGCCTGATTCCTGCTCTGACCACTAAACCAAGCTGCCCGTGACCCAGTCTCCCAATGCAACAGTGGGGTTGGGACGACACTGTGCAGCACCTGGGGGAGGATCAGGGCATACTGCGCAGCAGGCAGGGCAGGGAAGGGGCCTGCACAGCAGCCAGCAGGGAGTGCAGTAGAGCAAGTTTGGTAGCTGGGCCTGTAACAGAGCCCGTCTCCAGGCAACCTAACAAATGCAACTGGCCTGTAGTAGGCTGCCAGCTTGGCTAGACTGTCTGGTTGGAAGAGTCAGCAGAGCAGCTCTGAAACCTGGCAGTGGCAGCTGACCAGCACGTTCAAAGGCAATTCTAGCAACCCCCATGACTTTTCCAATGATTCCAGGGACTTGTGTTACATACCAACTGTAGAGAGATGCTTGTAGAAGATTGTGATTTTAGAGACACTCCCTGTCATGGGCCAGTGTTGTGTGAATTGGGCAATGTGCCCTACAGGTGATCTAACATGGCTCCTTCCAGCTGCACACCTGGGAATCACTCCTGACTATGTTATTCAAGTTCTATTCCACACTCATTCAATGGTGTGGTCTTTAATGAACCTTCAAGATCATTACACCAACTCTATGCCAATGCATTTGACAAAAAGTAAATTGACACCCTATCCCTTATCACAGCTAACCATCAACCTTCAGCCAGTAGCAGATGCAGGGCCGTCCCTGGGAGGGGGGGGGGGCGAAAGGGGCAATCATCCTGGGCCACGCGCTGTCCCGCTCGCAGCGGGGCAGTGCGGGGCCTGCACGTGGCGCAGCCCCTCCTCCCATGGCTGCCCTGCTGCCTTCGGGGCTGGATGGGAGGACTATGCCCGGCCCCTGGTTCAGCCCTCCCCATCTCCAGGGCAGAGCAGGCAGGCCCAGGGGCAGAGCACATGGGTTCCGGCCTCTGGGCCGGGCTGCCCCACACGGCTGGCTCCCCCCATAGGCGGCCTTCACATCCTGGCCCGGGGCCGCCGGCTTCCTCCCACAGGGGGCGTCCAGGGCCGGGACTGGAGCCGGCTCCCTCAGCAGGCGGCCTCAGCCTCCCGGCCTGGGGCCGGCTCCCCTGCGCAGGCAGCCTCCTGGCTCGGGGCCAGAGCCGCCTTCCCCCCACAACAGGCGGCCTCGGCCTCGGCCTCTTGGCCCAGTGCCGGCTCCCTGGGGGGGCGGAGCGGGCCAGTCGTCCCGCCACGCACCTCTCCAGCTTTAAAGGACCAGCAGGAAAAAAGCCGCCCTGGATAGCTTTGCCCTGCCGAAAGTGCTGGGGGTGGCTTTTCTGGTGCTGGCCCTTTAGAAGCTGCTGGAGCAGCAGCTTCTAAAGAGCCAGCAGCTGTGGCAGGTGTGCTTTCCTGCCAGGACACAAGTGTGTTGGGACAGAGTGGCTGAGAACCACTGATGTATGTTATATACAATTAACAAAGCTTCATTACTGAGCCCTTGTTTTTGCCCATGGTTTTGTGCAATGCTTCTGTAGCTACCTTCTATTTAAATGCATCCCACAATATCGTGATGTCCTCTTGATCACCTACATTCCAGCTCCATTCCATCCTAGTACATCATCAATCAATAAACTTCATCAGATCAGGTTCCAATCCTGTCCAGCAGTTTTCTTAGCCTCTCTTTCCATATTCCTGTCAACAAAGCCTTGCCAATAGACCATCACCATTTTATCAGACAGTTTCCCAAACTCAGGCGGATCCAATCCTTCTGGCAAGTGTAAACAAGTTAAATTTAATAGACCAGTACAAGTGCAAACTGAACATCATTGTACAACTCCTCTTCAAGGGGTCTTGGCACTCACCCATTATTGGTGCCAATATCCAATTTAGAGCATTTCAGTTTTTTTTCTCAGTATATGGTATTTTTATTTCTCCTTTTCCTGATTCCCATATGAGTAAATATCTGTAAACATCCATGTCATTAATATTCAGAAATTATCCATACCACAAATCACGTCTAGCCTATACACATGGAAAAGTCAAAATATCAATCCACACATAAGGTTTATATTAAATTTGCTAATTTTAATGCAGTTGACCTTTTCTGTTGAACCTTCTCCCACTTACAGATCATCCTATATCTAGTGGCATTGGCTGTTTCACACCAGATCAGAATAGGAGTTCCAGTGAGGATGTCAATGTCAGAGTGAACTGTAGAATCTCCCTCGTTTCCTTGAATTCAAATAGCTATTTCCGTATCAACCAAAACCACTTCTCCACCCTCAGTCAATAACCTGTTAAAAGAAAACAAACAGATCTGGTGTTTCTATAGAAATAATTTCAGCTGATTAGCATATAGGTTTAAATTCCAGGATTGATGGCTATATGCTACATGGGCTAGAAGTATTTGCAGGCAGTCAGACACATGGTATGGTGAAAACAAATAGTGCCCACACAGCAGAGCAGGGGCTGGTCAGACATGTGGTGTGCTGGAAGTTGCTGCTGCTCAGTCCAGGTACAGGGTTGGTCAGCCACACTGTATGCTGGGAATAGGCAGTGTTCACACTCTGTGGAAGGAGCAGGACAGAACAAAGGTCCAGGATGAAGGGAAACCTCTGCCTGCTCCCTGGGACCACAAAACATGCTAAGTGAAATAAAGTGAAAATAAAATAAAGTTAATAACTGAGAAATTACAATAAAATGGATAAAGACTTTCATGAAAGAAAGGTAGGAAGCTAACAGCAGACTACTCCATATCAAGCTGCAGCTGGTTGAAAAGGTATTGCTTGGTGGTGGCTTCTCTGCAGCGTCTTTGGAGCATGAGGTGGTGTTACTCTGTGCAAGCATGGGTCCACAAGTGCTACTTTGCAGTCACCGACTGAGAGCAGACGGGCACATGCACATCCTGTAGCTGAGCCCCCACAGAGACATATACTCAAAGAAGAACATGTGTAGCACATCATATGGCCATGCTGTGTGGATCTGTTTGCTTAACCAAATTCTTAATTTAAACTGTAAAATACCTGCTTTTTTTTTGTCAATGAGAAAACAACCCCTAATCCTATGAGTGTAGGGCAGAAGAATTGTACATTATAGGCTAGATTTTCAAAGAGTGTCTGGCTCCCCCTGGGCATCTGGGCTGCGTCTACACTGGTAAATTAAGTCGACTTTATTAAACCACCTTTCTACTCGACCTAAGGCTTAATTCGACTTTTTAAAGTCGAATTAAGCCAGTGTAACCCTGGGGTAGCCCTAAGTCGACTTAGGGCTACCCCAGGACTACACCAATGCCCTCCCTGCTGGGGAGGGCACAGGGGGAGCCTGGCATGCCCCCAAAAGTGCGGGGCATGTGGGCACGGTGTGACACTGTCTGGATTTAGGGAAGCATTTATATTATTTTCAATGGATATCTCATAAATGCTATAATCCATAGGAACTATATCATGTTTGGTATCAATAGAAAGGTAGTAATTTGCTGGGAATTATTATATAGTTTATGTCTAGGAATTCTATTTTGATTAGAAGTTAGGAATTTGATGTTATATCCATACTTTAACTTGTGTCATTCTGGACGAATGCCTTAGACGGGAGGGTGTGAACAACCATTGTCTCCTTAATGTTAAGGAATCTGCCAGGTGATATGGTCCCAGGGAGTAAAATGATGAGCCATTAAGGACACAATGGTTGTATTCTTTATGTCCTTAATGGCTCATCAGGATACTCTCTGGGACCATTCTACCTGGAAAATTCCTAAACATTAAGGAGAATATGGTTGTTCACATCCTCCCGTCTAAGGCATTTGTCCAGAATGACACAAGTTAAAGTATGGATATAACATCAAATTCCTAACTTCTAATCGAAATAGAATTCCTAGACATAAACTATATAATCATTCCCAGCAAATTAAGACCTGCCGGGGTCCCTGTACCCCTTTGCCCCATTGTACACAGGGGATGCCCCCCTGCCACCGTGGACCTGCCCAAGGTCCCCCTAGCCCCACAAAGTCGACCTAGAGAATCCAGTGTGGACGCTGTAGGTCAATTTTGTAAGTTCCCCTTTAAGTTGACATTAATTTTAAGTGTAGACACACTAAGTCGACTTAGTTAAAGTCGACTTAAAAGTGCAAGTGTAGACATAGCCCTAGTGTTCTGATCTCTCTTGAAAACCTGGCTCCATGTCAGAAAGGAGATGGGGCTTCATTGGGTGATGCTAAAGTGGCACCTGTCATCATTCAAAGTAATGTCACTCTCTTTGTTTGAGGCAAACATCTGCCAGGAGGGAGAGAGAAGATCACATCCTCATCCTCCTGATATACGTGGCCAATGTGATTGCAGAGCTGCTGGCCATTATCTTTGAAAACTCATGGCAAATGGGGGATGTCCCAGAGGATTGGAAAAAGGCAAATATAGTACCTATCTTCAAGAAAGGGAAGGAGGAGGATCCGGGGAACTACAGACCTGTCAGCCTCACCTCAATCCCTGAAAAAATCATGGAGCAGGTCCTCAAGGAATCCATCCTGAAACACTTGGAGGAAAATAGAGTGATCAGGAACAGTCAACATGGATTCACCAAAGGCAAATCGTGCCTGACCAACCTGATTTCCTTCTATGATGAGATGACTGGATTTGTGAATGCGGGAAGAGCCATAGACGTGGCATACCTTGACTTTAGCAAGGCTTTTGATACAGTTTCCCACAGCATTCTCATCGGCAAGTTAAGGAAGTATGGGTTGGATGAGTGGAGCGTAAGGTGGATAGAAAACTGGCTAGGTCAACGGGCTCAGCGAGTAGGAATCAATGGCTCGATGTCTAGTCGGCAACCAGTAATGAGTGGAGTGCCACAGGGGTTGGTCCTGGGGCCGGTTCTGTTCAACATCTTCATCAATGATCTCGATGATGGGATAGATTGCGTGCTTAGTAAGTTCGTAGATGACACCAAGCTGGGGGGAATGGTAGATGCACTGGAGGGCAGGGACAGGATCCAGGGAGACTTGGACAAATTGGAACACTGGGCCAAAAGAAACCTCATGAGGTTCAACAAGGACAAGTGCAAAGTCCTGCACTTAGGATGGAAAAATCCCATGCACTGCTACAGGCTGGAGACCGATCGGCTAAGTAGCAGCACTGTAGAAAAGGACCTGGGGCTTATGGTGGACAGGAAGCTGGATATGAGCCAACAGTGTGCTCTTGTTGCCAAAAAGGCCAATGGTATATTAGGCGGCATCAGTAGGAGTATTGCCAGCAGATCGAGGGATGTGATTATTCCTCTCTATTCGGCACTGGTGAAGCTGCATCTGGAATACTGTGTCCAGTTTTGGACTCCCCACTACAGAAAGGATGTGGACAAATTAAAAAGAGTCCAGCGGAGGGCAACAAAAATTATTAGGGGTGGGACACATGACTTACGAGGAGAGACTGAAGGAACTAGATTTATTTAGTCTACAGAAGAGAAGACTGAGGGGGGATTTGATAGCAACCTTCAACTACTTGAAGGGCTGCTCGAAAGAGAAGGAAGCTAGGCTGTTCTCGATGGTAGCAGAGGACAGAACAAGGAGCAATGGCTTCAAGTTACAGCTGGGGAGGTCAAGATTGGATATAAGGAAAAACTTTCTCACTAGGAGGGTGGTGAAGCATTGGAATGGGTTACCAAGGAGGTGGTGGAATCTCCGTCTTTGGAGATATTTAAGGTCCAGTTAGACAAAACCCTGGCAGGGGTGATTTAGTGGGAGTGGTCCTGCTTTTAGCAGGGGGTTGGACTAGATGACCTCGTGAGGTCCCTTCCAACCCTATGATTCTATGTTACTGTAACTCTTCATTTGGTCTCCTGTGGTAGGCCCCAGGGAATGGCATCAGTTACTGATCGTGCATGCTAGGTGTTTCCATTCACAAAGAACAACCAGAGAGTTGTCTGCACCTGCACTCCATTACTGCACAGCCAAGGCTTCCTGAGCAGTGGAGCAGGGGCTGAGTGTGGATTTGAGAAGGGGGGAGCTGCTGTCTGAGCTAAGATGTGGAGCTTGGCTGGAGATGGAGCAGAGTGTGCAGAGGAGCTGGGGGTGGATCTAGTCTGAAGGCAGAGCTGGGCATGGAGGCAGAGCAGGACTGGGACTGAACAGAGTTGGGGGTTGAGTAGGGCTGTAGGCAGAGGTGATCTGGGGGTGGATTGTGCTGAAAGTGTGGCATTCCCTTCCCACCCCCACGGGGGCTGGCCTGGGAGCATTTCCCATAACTTGGAGACCATTGCACAAGTGAGTTGTAGGGGATTCCTTGCACTGTCCTCTGAGACAGCTGGTTCTGGCCACTGTTCTAGACAAGAGACTGGCTTAGATACTGGATCCTGCCTGGGCCTGGCCTATGCACCAAACTCTATGAAGTAATAAATTATGAAAATCAAATCAATTCAGAAGATTTAAGAATAGGAAATTATCTCATTTTTCTGAGTTCAGAAATTCATGGGCAGGGCTGTAACTTCTGCAGGAAATATGGGTAGATGCTTTATGGTAAATGCTCAGAGAGCAGAAATGCTGGGGTTTCTCCTCACCTTGGGAATGCATTTGGAAAAGCAGTTTTAGTGACATGCTTTGGTTGAATGGTGCCTGCTACAAAGAACTTGCACTGGAGGTTGTTGCTAAACCATGCTCCTACTCATTGGGGTGGAGAGAAGGGAGGGGTAAGGAAAAGCCCAAGCTCTGATGTCCCAGGAAGCCTACGGTCCCTCCCCACCCCCCATATGTAGAGGATTCCAGTGCTCTGTATATGGCTGTCTCATTGTGGCAGGACTGGTTACCCATTACTGAGTTCATCTTCCTATTCTTCCTGAATGATGATGGCATCTTCTCCTTCCTTTGAGAGGGCTTCATTCTTAATCTAGCAGTGAACACACGAGTGAGCAGTGACTGCAAGATTCACACCCCATGCATGTCATACAGGCCCCAATGTGCCAAAGGAGAAACTGGCTGGATCCATTTGCCTCTTGCTGTTTTCAAGATAAGACTGTTCAGCAATGACCAGCCTTAGTCACTGGGCTGTGCAGCAGTGTTCTCCACAAGTGCAAAGCATACAACTAAGAAACTAGCTGCCCAAACCTCATTTGCTCCTGAACTAGGAGAGAAGCAAGTGTTGCCAAGAAAAACCAGTAAGAGACAAGAAGCAAAATCTGAATCAGACAAGCACACAAGCTGAGCTTCCAAGGAGAGAGGTATGTTAAACTCAGGGAATGCCCCCGCCTTTGCATGTCTCAAATGAGGCATCTTCTGAGTAGCAAGGTTACAGCCAGAGTTCTTTCTCGTTCATTAAAGATACCATCACTTGAAGAGCCTCGTTCTTGGGAAATAAACAGGTTAGGAGATGTGCCAAAATAAAAGGAATACTAATAAGCAAGTGGTGGAGCAGTGAACTAGTGCTGGGGCTATTTAGGTCTTAATGCTGGGCTGGTGTCACCATTCCAGAGTGCTCCCTTGTGGCGTGACCCAGCATTTAGCCAGCTCTATCTGGATCTCTTCCTTTAGACTTCAGTAGTCTGGTATAATGGCGACCTGGCCCAGTAGCCTGGTCACATAGTAGTTCCACCCCTTCCAGGGTATCAATGTCCCAAAGAAACAGTGCTCAACAAAATACTGGTGCTCAATCCACCTTCCACCTATGGTGACCAGGTATCCCAATTTTAAGGACATTCCTGATATGTGAGGCTTTGTCTTATATAGGCGCCTATTACCCTCCACCCCCATCCCAATTTTTCACACTTACTATCTGGTTACCCTACTTCCACTCCTCTGGGACTCCTCTTCACTCTCACTCATCTTCCAAAGCAATATCTTGGCTTCTCCCTGGAGTCATGTTTCTTTTTCAAGGTTCACCACAGGCATTAATGCTACTCCTGTAGCTTTCCCACAGTTCTCCCTCTTCCAGGCCCTGCGCACAGAGAACAACCTCCAGACCACCCCTGCAACTCCTCTTCCCAAAGCTTTGGAGCACAACTCTAGAAGCAGAATGAACTGGTGGTGGTGGGCATATCCTTTTTATACCCTTGGCCAAGGTAGAGAATGCTTGTATGTGCTCTCTACCAGAGACAGCTTGATGTGGAGGAAGGAAACATTTCATGTGACAACATGCTTGCATGCCTTTATATATTCAGAGTCCTCATTACCACCACACGTTCTGCTCCTTGTTCTAAAACCTTCCTTTCTGCCTCCAGCTGGTCCAGGATTGTTTTCTGTAACAGTGGTGCGTTGGCTCCTCTTACAACAGCTACTAATTCTCCTCCCTGCAAGGTATTATAAGGCAATCAGTCAGATGATGGTTCCAATGCCATTCATTTTTATTAATCCACTAAAGTAGTTTGAATGCTAAACTCATGTTTTATTTTGAGGACAATATTAATTATGGCAGACTCCAGGTTTAATTTAATCACTCACAAAGAATATTCCTCAAACTGAATGGGAAGTGGTAGGTGAAAGCAGTTAGTTATTTAGATGCATGAACACTGATTTATTCATATTATGGGAGAAAGGCTGCATCAGAATAAGCCACTCATCACTTAATGCACTGACATTCACAGAGAAGCTACCTAGAACATATCATCTATGTGGAGTCAGAGTGGGTGTTCTTTGAGGGGGAGGGGCTACTGTATGGTTTCCTTGTCTAAGTGGGGGTGCATAACTTCCAGCGTGATCCCTTTCTGTTTGCTCAGGCAGATGTCAGGGTTGGGAGAGAAGGGGTGTGCAAACTGAGGAGAGGATGTAACTACCCTAATAGGGCCATGCAAGACTTTTCTTGAACTCACAATGGGCACAGCTAACTAACTCAGTAGCTGGCCTCAATGCTGAAGCCATTACACATCTGTGCCATGAGCTGAGTACTAGCATGAAGTAGTCTTGCTATAGTGCATTGGAATTAGGTAGCATCCCTTCAAATGGTATGAGTCCTCTCCTGGTGCTGTGTGCTCTGTGTTTAGAAACCTGCTTGAGCAACATGTTGAGTATAATGAGTAAACATGGTTATTGAACTCCATCATGTGCAGGGGAGTAGTCATGTTATGTTTGTTAAGTAAAGAGCAAAAGCAACATTTCCCCCAGGTATTCTGGTACTAGGTCCTTCCAAAAAACTCATAGGGCACACAGCTAGTATATCAGTGTGGATAAAATTGATTTAAAAAATAGAATTGCCTGTTTAATTAAATTCAGGTTATTTAAAAAAAAACATCAATTTAAAATTAAGTTTGAAACTGACAACTACTGTCAAGTCCTAAATTTATACTCTAGTCAAATAATTTGAATTAAATACAAAAATAATAGTAAGAAGCATATATTTGCTGCCAAGTTTTCAAGAAAGTCAAAACACAAAACTGGAAGACAATGGTTAAGCACCTGGAACCAGAGTTTGATGAAGTATCAAACCAGCTTTGAGAGTAACAGCCTCTTCTGCAGATGAAAAGATAATGTTTTCTTCATTTCAATTGATTCATCTGGTTCAGTTCAAAATTAAGACACCAAATGGGAGTTGAAAAAGCAGGAAAGCTTGATTTTTTTTATTTCAATCTATAAATAAAATCTAGGGTGAGAGGATGAGATCTACTAGTTCAAAAATCTTGAAGGACATGATGACCAGAAATATTCAATTCAGCTCAGTTAAGTACAGATAATACTTCCTTTAATAATTCAATTTTACAGGAAAAACATGTTTTGATAAACTTTTTATAATGTATTGAGCACTTGGCTAACTCTTGGCTAACAAAAAGATGTACTAAATGTAGTGTAAAATCTACCTTTAATTGCAAATCAACGTTTGAATTGTCACAAACCAAAGAGAAACCACCATTCTCTAGGAAAATAATTATTTAAATCAAGTGTGGCAAAGCAACCCCCCCTTGTTCTTGCCAAACAACATATGTCTCCTCTGGTGGTAGGGGCCTGAGGCAAATCTTTCCCAACTTGAGCAAGTCCTTTGCACTTTCCCGCCAGGCACCTCTCTCTCCTGGAATGCCTGGGACAGGTCTTGGTTTGGGCCTGTGCAGTGTCCCTCAACCCTACATGAGTGCAAGTGATCTCAGTTAGTTTGGATAACCCTGGACCCAGGGGAGTACCTCTCTGTGGTTCCTTCACAGACTGTAGAGGTGGTTGCAATTTCTGGGGAATCAGAGCCACCTCAGCCCTCCCTGCAAGCTGGGTCTGGGTTTTCTCTCATTGGCTGAGGGAGAGGCACTACTAATTTTTAACCTGGGGAAGTCTCAGGCCTTCTGGCAAGTGGCAGTCTCGCAGAGGCAGGCTTCTTGTAACCTGGGAGCATCCTTTAATTGGATCCAGGTCCCTCTAATTGGGCTGTAGTAACCTCCCCTCTGCCTGCAGGGAAAAGGGCCTTTAACAGTTTAGGGCTCACATATCTGCCCTGGCATACACTTCTGTAGCCAGCTGGCCTGACATAATCACACAAGGCTTCCTTTTTTGCAGAATAAAATCAGTGATTAAAATCAGTGATTTAAATTGTTTTGCTTTAAATCAACTCATGCTGTGGCAGATCACCCTCAGCAGCCTTCCTGCTTGAGGTCCCGAATACCACACCACCACCCATGCCTCCCAGGGACGGAGTTTACTCAACTACAGGCCATGCCAAAGTTCTGCCAGAAAGCCAGGCCTCTTTCCTGCAGTACCAGGAAGTAAGGGAAGCATCCATATTCCCTCAGGTGAGCCATTCAACCTGTGGAAATAGGGAAAAATTCTGATGTGTTAACGTGCTGTATATACTACACCATGCTGCAGTTAAACATCATTTGCACAAGCTTCCCAACTGTCTGCCACTCATTTGTCCTCAGGTATTCAGACTGTCCAGCACAAGGAAGATAGACGAAGGGGTCCTAGCACTGCTCAAATGACGCTTTTTAGATACATGTCAACAGCTGGAAAGTTCACACTCTCCTGATATAATAATTGATACGTGTATAATCCCTGCCTATTGGCAGATGAGAGAAGACACCTACAATTCTGGTTCCTCTCCCCGTTTTCAGCTATGGCCAGAGCACAGACAGTGCAGCCCTAAGGCCTCAGCACAGACACAGCTACAGGTCAGCGAGATGCCCTGTGCTTGGGCTGTTGCCATCTGTGGAATGAACTGAAAAGAGGAGGGAAGCAGCATGTTCTCTCACAGCAGCTCGAACCATTTCACATAGTAATGGATGAAAGGCTCGGCATGACAAAGACAAGGTGAAGTAGATGCTCCAAGTTACTCTGACAGGCATCGACAAGAAGACACCTGAGGAGATTGAAAGACAAAGGCCCTGATTCTCAACTACGTGGGGTGTTAACAGACAAAGTGCATAATTGGCCTGTGAGGTTCATTGCACAGGATATCATGGAGGCCAGGATTCAGAAAGAACATTCAGACTGAAAATGATCCCATCTACAGTTACATTAATGAGAGTGTATTTTGTCTTTTAAAGAAGGGATACTCATCTTTATGCTTCAAGGTAAGAGTCAACCCGGATGGACGGGGACTAGTTACTTGCTGTAACTGCTGTTAGGAAAAGTCTAACATCTCTCTCTGAATCAGTTCATCTTGGACAATGCTGGAGACACCACCTCAACTAGACCTTGATCCTGATCCAGTATAAATACAGCAAATTCTATAGACCTGAGGAACATCCCTCCTATATCTCTGCATCATCAGCTCTTTCTCTCATTTCAAAATTCCATGACATACTTATTTCCTCTAATATATACTGTAAACCTTAACTTTGCTCTTGTTCAGTTATTTTATTAATAAAAATACAAACTTTGTAACTGAATTATTTACAGCTGCTCTGGACAGCAAATTAGGACACGGTTCAAAAGATGAAAATGGATTAGATACCGCAATATTCTTGTGTCCAGAGGGGGGTACATTATAAGTATCTAGACAGAAACCCAGAAAATAAAAGGGCTATGATGCATGGCAGCATTTGGTATAGATAAATCAGGTTGCACTGAGGACAGAAGTCTGGCAGCAAATTGATCAGTAAAGAGAATGAAAGAGATGGAATATACATTCAGGAGCTAGAGATAAAAAATTCAAACAAAGTGTATTTGGAATAAAATGATTTGTTTCAACCGGTAAGGGTTACAATTGTGTCCATTTTTTTTTTTAAATCAACTCACTGCATAAAACAGAAAAGTAGGTTCACATTTTCCTCTGTATTTTTCTAGAGCATCAATGGAATCAACTTCAGCCTAAATAAAATATAAAATAAAGAAGTTGCTTATATGAAAATTTTACATGGTAGGAAAGTAAACATTTTTTAAAGTCTTGAGAAATATTTTGGCCCTATTAGTCTGAGAGTTTGGAAAAGGGTAGCATTATACTTCCAATTATGATAAACTACATTATACCAAAAGCCCATTAGTCAGAATTACAGATGTGTTCAGATGAATTATCCATTCTTTATGAATGATAGGAAAAAACTGCCGAGTGTAAGGTCTGAGGCACTTATCTATTCACATCCTTGCCCTAAAGCACCTGAGCTTGTAAGTGATGATAGGCATGTATTTTGTTATCATTTGGCAACCTTAACTAGCTTCTAAAAGGAAGATTTTATGCTTTGGACTGTAATTAGAGTCCCTTGGAATGCATACCCAAAAAGGAGCTGAGTTAAGGTTGCACAGACATCCTTAACGTTAGTATTTCTCAATTTATGAGTGCTTCACTTTGCAAATGTAGAATTCCTACAGCATAGCTCTATGACTATGATGAGAAGGAAGACAGGAGAACAATATTGAGCACTGATTCTTAATTTGTATAAAAATGTAGTCTCTCCCACAGCAAGCTGAGTTCAAACTGCCATTCATGTTATCTTCACTGGTGATATTGTTATTGCTTGCTTTAGGCTTGGATTTAAGGAGTTCAATTTTGTATAATGCAATTCTAATAGATTTAGAAAGAAAATGTGGGTTTTTTAAAAAAAAATCTCTCTCCCGTTTGGAGAAGGAATAAGAACTGAACAGAATAATAACAGGCCTGCTCTGTAATTTGTATCCACCTCTGCTTCCCCATCTTCCAAAACTAATCCCAAGGAAGTCAGTGAAACTACTTGCATTCGTAAGAACTCCTGTCTTGTGAGTGCATTCGAGGCCTATTGCAAAGACAAGTAGTTTCAGCATTTCCTTGTCTGTTCATTCCTTAGGTGGTTTGGTACATTTGAAGCAGATGCTATTCTGAGTTGCATCTTACCACAGCAAAATGCAGACGGTCATCACCAAGCTCATTCCTTATTTTTCTGAAAAGGTTCACGACTGTTCTGCATGGACCACACCAGCCTTGATACACATCAACAACTGCACAAAGGAGAAGTTGCTTCAGCAGGGTTACACAATGACAGCATTGGGACAGCTCAGAAATGCTGAGGCCAAACACATACAAATAATTTAGTCAATGCAGCTTTTCACTCCATTTTGATTGTACTAATTTCAGATTATGCAGGGTCACTTGTGCAGTGAAAGGGGGGAATTTCCAAATGCAGATGACCAGGAAGCAAAATTCCACAATTTATTTTCAGTCTCAAAGTGTAGGTCAAGTAGACGATCCACACACAGATAAATTATTAGAATTGGCAGCTTGTTGTTGGCTCAAATATTTTCTTTTCATAAGAGCATCACAACCGAATAGGAAAGACAAGAAGAGAAACACAGGAAAGCAGGGGAGAGTAGTGGCATGGGAAGAATGAACATCTTACCTAAAAGGATACTGACAAGTTAGATTAGGGTCATGAGCTGCTAAACTGACGTAAATTGAGCTGACAGGAAAACTTGAATTGTTTGGTTTGTTCTTATTTTTTTAAAAAGGCTTTGATGAAAGGGATGTGAATAACAAAGAGCTCTGTTTGTTGGTCTATTAATGCTGTGCAGTTTGGCCTCTGAAAAGTCTTACATACAACAGCAGCACTTTCAAAGCATTATTAATCTTCACACACACATTCATCTAACACACCAACATATATACACACACCCGTTCAGCACACCTGCATGTTCACCCAACACATACAGACTCTGTAAGGAAAAAACAGCTCTTGGACAACATTAAAGTTGAAACACCAAGAATTCAGAAATCAAACAACTCTCTCCCTTTGTTTTTATCTTTTACAATATGGTCTGGCTGAGATCAATAGAAATAATTTAGAGAGATATGGAAGATGAAGTAATTGTTTTATTGGACCAATTTCTGGTTCAATAAAAGATATTACCTCACTCAATTTCTCTCTCTAATATTGTGGGACCAACACAGCTACAACAACACTAGAAATAGTTTGTCATTTAAATAAGAAAAAAGACGTGTTCTTACCTATAATTAGTATTTCTGATGAGAGGGCTGTCCCTGCTCTGAAGATAGCTTACTTTTACAGTGTGAGCTGTCCCTTTAAGAGGGCTGGGGGCAGCCACACCTGTAGCAGGCATAATTATCACCCAGGCCAAGAAATTGGGCGAAACCACATGACAGGGTGAACATGTGGCTAAGAATGGTCCTCCTGGGAAAATAATAGCACTTGGTGTCGAGTCAGAGAGGAACTGCAGGGAGCACGACTGTGGGAGTCCACGGTCTATAAAAGAGCAGGGTGATAGCCCGAAGGGCTGAGATTACAAAAAGAGGTGTTGGGAAGAAGTGGCAGAGTGGTTGTGGCTATAAAGGGGCAGAGAGCCCAGCTGATTAGGAAACTCAGAGTGGGAATCTATAGTAGACAGTGCGTGTGGATTTTCCCTATGCTGCCACCCTGTAAGGGAGTGCGGAAACCCTTGCTGGTAAAGGGAGAACTGAGAGGCTGTTCATACTGCCATCTAACAAGGTGCTGCAGTAACCCCTATCGCAAGGGAAAATTGAGGGTGAACACAGCCCAGGGAAAGGCAGAGGTAGAAGAGAAGACAGACCCTCAGGAAGGAAGGAAAGGATGTGACCAGCCTTCTGTGTTTTGTTTGTCTGGAAGGCTTGACTTTTGGGGGCTTAGCCAGAGAACTAAATCACCTCAGAAAACAATCCATGCTGCAGCTGAAAAGAACCATCTGATATGATGGGAAACTGCGACAGCAGATGGGCCTGGAGCCAAACAGGATAGATCCCTGTTACACTCCCAAATACATAAAGCTGCCTGTTGAACCTCAGTGGAGGCAGCTGATATGTTCTCTCCCCTTTGACATTCAGACTCCAGCTGAAGGGGTTCAATTCCCATGCTGGAAAGACATCATTAGAAAAGAAAGTTGAACTGTTTTAACTAAAGATACAATTTAAAATGGATTTACTTAAGCTGGTGCCAAACAATATGTATGCACACACTGATGGTGGTCCAACTGGTGACCCATGGGCCAGATCCAGTCTGCAGAACAATTTCTTTTGGGCCCCAAATGTGTCTATGCCATATCCCCCAGCAAACCTACTCCACAAAATGGTGTCCTAGTGCTAGGCCATCCTTGCAAGGAGGATGCCACTTCGTAGAGCATATCATTTTATATGTGGTCACAGAGGTGCCCCCCAAACTAGAATCCAGCCCACAACACTGAAAAGGTAGGACCACTAGTTTATTCCAATTAGTAACAGATTTAAGATGAACCGAATAAGCCTCTTAAACCAAAATAAGAATGTCTGTCCAGCATTTTGCACCAATTCACTAAACTTGATTTAAGTTAAACTGGTGTCACTTTCTCACGTACACAAAAGCTAAATTACAGATAAGAAAGGAAGTCTCCTACATATGCATCCTTTGGGTTAGATGTTACTCAAGTTAACTGTGAGGGCAGAGCATAAATAAATAAATGACAGAGTTATGACACGAATCTGTGCAGAAATGTTTGTATTGCTGCTAGTTTGGGGATGTAGGTTCTTTAGGGGAAGCTGTTGCAAACAGCAAGAGAGTTTAAGAGTTAGCTCTCGAACTAAAGTCAATTCCTGTGGCAGAGTTCTCCATGATAGACCAAAAGGGATACAGACAGGAGTCAACAGATAAAATGGAGCAAGATAAAGTTCAGGAGGAAGAATGATTTCTAGTAGATTGTGGAGCGGAGCCTCAAGCGAAATGATGAAAGTCATTTCAGACTGGACAAAGCAGCTGATGAGTAGTACTACAGCTACAAATGCTTCATATGCAAGGAGCTCAGGATGAAAACACATCTCAACAATGTTAATTTTCTTTCATTTTGTTTTTTCCCATCCCCTTCCTTACAGGGAAAGTGTCAAACCTTCATTTCAATACTTTCTTGGTCCTGAGTAGTATGGGGGTGTTTGTTTTTAAATTAAATGCAAGTGATCTGAAATGTTTGCTTACTCCTTACCAATCAGTCCTTTGAAACCCAGTATTTCCTCCCAAAGCTCCTGATTATGGACAGTAACCTGTGTTAAAATGTATATAATGAGCATGATAGAAAATCAAATCAATATGTGATAACTGTTTATTTTACTACAAAACAATTTTACTCTCATATTTAAGCAAGCCACAGCACACCAAGACATAAAAACAAAAACTTGGAGAGGTTCTTACTACAATACTCAGAATAGAAGGAACTCTTACAGTACCACATAGGGGGAAAATAAATTCCTTCACTAACCTGAACCAGGAATTTCAACCCCTTTTCCTAGTGTGCAGAGCTGGATCAAGACAGGGGGACATTAGGTCTCAATTTCTGGCGTCATGCGCCTATTTCATAATTTCAGCTTTTGTTTTTTCAAAGTCCATGTCTAGTCCTTGTCTTTGGGGGAAAATAGCTTGAAAAATATAACCCTTGGGTCAGCAATACAGCAACATCTGCCTGAGCCTACAGGGAGCCCAAGACAACTGCTCTGAGAGAAGGAAACTCTTCCTTGTGTCCCAACGGGGTAATACCAGGACCGACTGTTCTGGGGTAGTCAAACCCACCGCAGCAGAACTCTGGATGGGTGTAGGAGGAAAAGAGCACAGCCATCTCAGTTTCTCCTTTCAAGCAGATACACTTGGGCTGTCAGACATACCACGGCGGGGGTGCTCTTGCCACCACTGCCTTTCTGAGAAGGGACATCTACTTCTCCCAAGGCAGTGGTACCCCACTTTCTCTTGTGAGGGGAGCATGATTTCAACCTCTGTATCTTTAAGAGGAAAGGTCACTGGTGAGGGTTCAATTACGCCAGATTTCATGGCAGAGTTAGCAGGCAGTTTACCCTCCTATTTATAACTGTCCAACCCCTTCCTCCAAGTTCTGGTCACACAACAACGTGGCAATGATACCCGTTCATTCTGTGGAAAGTCACGTGCTTATAATTGTCCTTTAATTAAGTTTATGAGCTGGAAATATGGCAAAACAGCACCATATGATCAACCAGCTCTCTGCGGACCTTGTGGACCCCAATTCAAGAACCCCAGGACTAGAAAAGAGCTGCATGGGAATGTAAAACAAACAAGGAGTCCTATGGCACTTTTGAAGACTAACCAATTTATTTATCGCATGAGCTTTCATGGGAGAAAATCCCACTTCGTCAGATGCTTTGAAGATGGGAACTTACAGAATGGGAGGAAATTAAATGCAGGGAAATGTATGAGACAGGATGAGGGCAGGCTGTAACAGCAAATCAGAATAGGTGTTAGGATACAAACACTGAGGAACAGCATAGAGAGGAAGGTGAGGTCAAATCACTTGTTATAATGAGAATAAAATCCGTAGTCTCTGTTTAACCCTGAGGAAACAGAGTCGAATTTACATATAAATTCCAATTCTGCAGTTTCTCTTTGAAGCTGCAATTCATTATTCATTTGTTTGAGCACAGCTATTAAATCGTCAATGGAGCGAGCAAGGAGATTGAAGTGTTCCCCTATTGGTTTTGAATGTTGTAATTTCTGATGTCAGATTTGTGTCCATGTATTCTTTTGCATAGAGACTGCCCTCTTTGTCCACTATATAAGGCAGGCGGGCATTTCCAGAACATGATGGCATAAATCACATTGGTGGATGAGCAGGTGAATGACTGCTTGATAGAGTAACTGGCTTGATTAGGTCCTGTGATGGTATCTTTTTGTGTCGATATGTGGGCAGAGTTGGCAACGTGGTTTGTTGCAAGTATATGTTCCTGCTTTAATGTTTCTGTTGTTTGGTCTATAGTTGCAAGTGAGTATCTGTTTAAGGTTGGGGGGCTGTCTGTAAGCGAGGAGAGGTCTGCCAACCAAGGCCTGAGAGAGTGAAGGATCGTTGTGTAGAATAGATTGTAGATCCTTAATGATGTGCTGTAGAGGTCTGACTTGAGGGTTATAGGTGATGATCAGTGGCTTTCTACTGTTTTCTTTCTTGGCCTTCTCCTGTAGTGTCTCTATATGCTGTTCCCCAGCATTTGAATCCCAACACCTATTCTGATTTACTGTTACAGCCTTACTTTATCCTGTGTGATATTTCCCTGCATTTAATTTCCTCCCATTCTGTAAGTTCCCCATCTTCAAAGAGTCTGACAAAGTGGGATTTTCTCCCACTAAAAGTCATGCGATAAATAAATGTGTTAATCTTTAAAAGTGCCACAGTCCTCTTTGTTTGTTTTGCTAACCTAGACTAACATGACTACCCCTTTGGAACTTGTCAAAGTGGGGATGCGTGTCTGGTAGACATCAATGCAATGTGTTATTTCTCCCTGGGGAAGCATTACAAGTCTGTATTACAGTATGATGGTGAGGAACGTAATGTGTATTATATTACTGCACATGCTGTGTTGGATTTATGAAAGGCAGAGTCTGCCAGGGAAAGCAGTGACCATGAGGAAGTAGAAATAAATGGCAACCTGGGCAGCAGCGACCATGAGATGGTAGAGTTCAGGATTCTGATCAATGGAAGGAAGGAAAGAAGCAGAACACACACCCCGGACTTCAGAAAAGCAGATTTTGGCTCCCTTAGGGAGCTGATGGGCAGGGTCCGATGGGAGGCTGATCTGAAGGGGAAAGGTGTCCAAGACAGCTGGCTGTATTTTAAAGAAACCCTGTTAAAGGCACAGGAAGATAACATTCCGATGTGCAGAAAGAACAGCAAATGTGGACGGCGACCAGCGTGGCTTAGCAGGGAACTCTGGGGGGAGCTGAAACATAAAAGGGAAGCTTACAAGAAGTGGAAGCTTGGACAGAGGACAAGGGAGGCGTATAAAGATATTGCTCGGGACTGGAGGGATAAAATCAGAAAGGCCAAAGGACAATTGGAGTTGCAGCTAGCAAGAGATGTGAAGGATAACAGAAAGGGGTTCTATAAGTATATCAGCAACAAGAAAAGGATCAGGGGTGTGTAGGTCCCTTACTGAATGGGGCAGGCATCCTCGTGGAGGATGATGCGGAAAAGTCTGAAGTACTCAATGCTTTTTTTACTTCAGTCTTCACAGGGAGGGCCAGCTCCCAGGCTACTACACGGGGTAACGCGGAATGGAGAGAAGAGCGGCCCTCGGTGATGGAAAGTCAGGTTAGGGAACACTTAATGAAATTGGATGTGCGCAAGTCCATGGGGTCGGATGAACTGCATCCGAGGGTGCTGAGGGAGTTGGGGGAAGTGATTGCAGAGCCACTGGCCATTATCTTTGAGAACTTGTGGTGAATGGGGGAGGTCCCAGAGGATTGGAAAAAGGCAAATATAGTACCTCTCTTCAAGAAAGGAAAAAAGGAGGATCCGGGGAACTACAGACCGGTCAGCCTCACCTCAATCCCTGGGAAAATCATGGAGCAGGTCCTCAAGGAATCCATCCTGAAACACTTGGAGGAAAATAGAGTGATCAGGAACAGTCAACATGGATTCACCAAGGGCAAATCATGCCTGACCAACCTGATTTCCTTCTATGATGAGATGACTGGATTTGTGGATGCGGGAAGAGCCGTTGTCGTGGTATACCTTGACTTTAGCAAGGCTTTTGATACGGTTTCCCACAGCATTCTCATCGGCAAGTTAAGGAAGTATGGGTTGGACGAGTGGACTGTAAGGTGGATCGAAAACTGGTTAGATCAACGGGCTCAGCGGGTAGGAATCAGTGGCTCGATGTCTGGTTGGCAACCAGTAACGAGTGGAGTGCCCCAGGGGTTGGTCCTGGGGCCGGTTCTATTCAACATCTTCATTAATGATCTTGATGATGGAATAGACTGCGTGCTTAGTAAGTCTGCGGATGACACCAAGTTGGGTGGAATGGTAGATACTCTGGAGGGCAGGGACAGGATCCAGGGAGACTTGGACAAATTGGAACACTGGGCCAAAAGAAACCTCATGAGGTTCAATAAAGACAAGTGCAAAGTCCTGCACTTAGGACAGAAAAATCCCATGCACTGCTACAGGCTGGGGACTGATCGGCTAAGTAGTAGCGCTGTAGAAAAGGACCTGGGGGTTATGGTGGACAGGAAGATGAATATGAGCCAACAGTGTGCCCTTGTTGCCAAAAAGGCCAATGGCATATTAGGCTGCATCAGTAGGAGTATTGCCAGCAGATCAAGGGATGTGATAATTTCCCTCTATTTGAGACTGGTCAGGCCGCATCTGGAATACTGTGTCCAGTTTTGGGCTCCCCACTACAGAAAGGATGTGGACAAATTAGAAAGAGTCCAGCAGAGGGCAACAAAAATGATTAGGGGGCTGGAGCACATGACTTATGAGGAGAGACTGAAGGAACTAGGCTTATTTAGTCTACAGAAGAGAAGACTGAAGGGAGATTTGATAGCAACCTTCAACTACTTGAAGGGTTGCTCCAAAGAGGAGGGAGCTAGGCTGTTCTCGAGGGTAACAGAGGACAGAACAAGGAGCAATGGTTTCAAATCACAGCTGGGGAGGTCAAGGTTGGATATTAGGAAAAATTTTCTCACTAGGAGGGTGGTGAAGCATTGGAATGGGCTATCTAGGGAGGTGGTAGAATCTCCATCTTTGGAGATTTTTAAGGCTCGGTTAGACAAAACCCTGGCTGGGGTGATTTAGGGGGAGTGGTCCTGCTTTTTAGCAGGGGGTTGGACTAGATGACCTCGTGAGGTCCCTTCCAACCCTATGATTCTATGATACATGGTGATAAGGAACGTTGAAGGAGCATACTCTACCTGGATCCTTCCTGGATTTATAGATTTGGGTGGATATGTCTTTTAGTCAACCCTAAATGAGAGGTGCTTGTTTGCTTGTGTGTATTTTTTTAAGAGAAGTTCTTTGTGAGAATTTCCTTGGTTTTTTTAAGTTACATGTAGGAATTCAGTGGAAAGGACACAGACCTTTCCTCCCCTCAGTAATTATAGGTGGAACTGGATTTTTTCCATGACAGAAGTCTGCCTCATAGTATTTGTTTTTAAAGTTTCAGCAAAAATGGTTCCATTGTTTCCATAAACGGGATTAGGAAAAAATACATTATCAGAGGGAAGACTTGCAGAGAAATGAATTTTCAGGACTGACTGCTGAAGAAAAGAAAAGCCACATATGGAAGGAACTCTCTATCATACAAAAGCCAACACAGCACAGCATGCTAGAGAGCCTAATATTTCAAGTCAGTGGCACTGCCATGGGTACCCGCATGGCCCCACAATATGCCAACATCTTTATGGCCGATTTAGAACAACGTTTCCTCACGTCTCATCCCAAAGCACCCCTACTTTACCTACGCTATATTGATGACATCTTCATCATCTGGACCCACGGTAAAGATGCCCTTGAAGAATTCCACAGAGATTTCAACAATTTCCACAACACAATCAAACTTAGCCTGGAACACTCCACACAAGAGATCCACTTTCTGGACACTACAGTAAGCCTTGGGAGACAGACCTCTTCTTGCTTTCAGACAGCCCCCTAATCTTAAAAGGATACTTACCGGCAACTACAGATCACAGAGCAGAAACACTAAAGCAGGAACACAGCCCTGCAGCAGACCACGCTGCCAACTTTGCCCTCATATCTACACTGATGACACCATCACAGGGCCTAATCATGCCACCTACTCCATCAAGGGTTCGTTCACCTGCTCATCCACCAATGTGATTTATGCCATCATGTGCCGGAAATGCCCCTCTGCCTTATATATTGGACAGACAGGACAGTCTCTGCGCCAAAGAATCAATGGACACAAATCTGACATCAGAAACTGCAATACTGAAAAACCTGTAGGGGAACACTTCAACCTCCCTGCTCACTCCCTTAACGACTTGTTAATAGCTGTGTTGACACAGATGAATAACAAATCACAGCTTCAAAGAGAGTCTGCAGAACTCGAACTTATATGCAAATTTGACTCAGTTGCCTTGGGGTTAAACAGGGACTATGGATTTTTCTCGCATTACATCAAGTGAATTGACCTCCCCCCTCCTCTATGTGCTGTTCCCCAGTGTTTTGAATCCTAATACCTACTTTGATTTGCTGTTACAGCCTGACCTGATGCTATGTCATACACTCCCCTGCATTTAATTTCCTCTCACTCTGTAACTTTCCTATCTTCAAAGCGTCTGACGAAGTGGGATTTTCTCCCACGAAAGCTCATGCGATTAATAAATCTGTTAGTCTTTAAAAGTGCCACAAGACTCTTTTGTCTTTCTACAATAGACTAACACGGCTACCCCTTTGGAATTTAATATTTCTCTGTGAGGCTGGCCCCATTACACAGATGGAACACTAGATACTCTAAGAGATGCCCAGGCCACTGTTTACAGAACAGACCAATGTCCCTTCTGGCTAGTGGTATCCATCTATATCAATGCATAAACACAGCATTCCTATCCTGACAGACTAACAGCCAACCCAGACCACATAAACACAAAGCACTAGGCAAGCTCTCACATCCAACAATACCTCACCTGCTCCAAAACCTCAGTGCTCAGCCTCCGCAGGCCCCCACCCTGCTACAAAATAGTTGGGCCTGGATGTGTAACCTGAAGATCACCAAATCCCACACAGGGGACTGAGCTTCAAAGCTGGGAGCCCTTTACAGAAAAGCCACCCTGATGGAGATAGTCAGTGTCTTCCTCAGAGAGTGAGCTACCAACCTACCTGAGGATACAACAGTCCGCTCTGCCCTGAAGAAACCAACACCTGATACAGCCAATCTGTCCAACTATTGTTCTTGTCTCTAACCTTAAGGCAGAATAGTGGAAAAGGTACCAGCAACTGCCCTCCAATACCACATGCTGATTGCTGATAGTTTAGACCACACATAATCTGGATTCAGACCAGAGTGTAGGACAGAAACAGATCCTGTGGCACTAAAATGATCTCCGTATAGCTATTGACTCCAATTCTGAGGCCAGAAGGCACTATTTACTCTAGACTTCTACATGACACAAGCCAGAATTTCACCCAGCAATTCTTGCATCAAGCCCAATAACTTGTGGTTATACTACAGAAGATTTAAAAAGACAGCTGGCTTCAAATGGAAAATACACCACTTCCTTGTTATTCTGTTCTAATGGTTAGTTACCCACAGTGGTAAAGAGTTATACTTATTTCCAGTTTGAGTTTTCCAACCTTCGACTTCCAGCCTTTGGATCTTCTTAAGCCTTTGCCTGTGTGAGTCAAGAGCCCTTTAATACCAGTTCCAAAGGGGTTGCTGTGTTAGTCTAGGTCAGCCAAACAAACAAGGAGTCCTGGGAAATTTTTAAAGACTAAATAAATAAATTTGTTAGTCTTTAAAAGTGCCACAGGACTCTAATATCAGAAATCTCTTCCCCATTTAGGTATTTATTGACTATGATCAATTTACCTCTTAACCTTTTCTTCCATCAGTTCAGTAGACTGAGCTTTTTCAGTCTCTGCATGTCAAGCAAGTTTTCCAGACCTAGAATATTTCTTGTAACTCTTCTTTCAACCCTCTGGACACCAGAACTATATTCAATATTCCAGCAATGGTTTCATTTATGCTACGTGTAGAGGTAATATTACTTCCATGCTTCTACTCGATATTCTTTGAAAAACTAAGCTGGAAGGGGTAGAAGTTCCTCAGTTTTCTTAGGGCAGCCAAATTTTAGCTAAATGTCATCACTAGAAAGAGCCTCACCTACTCCTTTCTGCACCCCTCCTCCTCCAATTCCTTTCACTTTCAGCAGAGGAAGTCTTTCTAGGCAGAGTCCCTGCACAATGCTTTTTATGTGGTGACGACTCTGAGGACATCAAAATGTAACATAGACTAGGACTTGGAATAACAGTTTGGATTGCTGTTCAGAATTTCATAGGGGTCACAGTGGCAGAGAATGAATTACCACAACCCCTTGTTGTAAACTGACCTGCTGCATACTTTAACAAAGCATGTGCTTTGGGGTCTGCTTTGATTTGCTGCAGCCTCTCCCCCACTCTTTGCTCCTTCGAGGAAGACTTGCCTCCACTGGAACCTTGCACCATAGCTTTGCCAACAGAAGCTGAGTAATCCAGGTAAAATCTACCCCCTAGTATTGACAGCAAGTATAAAAGATGCCATACCAGCAGTTTTGAAACGCATTTGTAGCATGGACCTCTGTTACTGACCTGCAGTATTACCTCCTTCTTCTTATTGGCCATCATTCTGCAAGAAGAATAGACATCACTGGAACAACAGTACAGTGCAATTGCTGTTTGCAGTTCAGAGCTGCCTCACAACATAATCAATGATCTAGTACAAAGGAGGGAGTCCTCTTTCTACAACTGAAATTCAGCTGCTATTGTAGGGAAAGATTTTTCCATGACATGCTCGTTCAAAAGGGTTTCACATTGCTCAGCAGTCCCTCACTATACTACTAAGTAGTACCAGATGGCTCCTCTGGAAGGAATCATATGACCAGAAAGGACCACTGTGATCACACAACACATTTACTTGCCTTTAATTATTTTAATAGCTCTTCTTTGAACCCTCTCCAATTTATCAGCATCGTTCTTGAACTGTGGATGCCAGAACTGTGCTAAAAAGCAGTGCCAAATACAGAGGTAAAATACCCTTTCTATTTCTACTACAGATTCCCCTGTTTATATATTCTAGAATTGCATTAGCTGTTTTGGCCACAGCATCACACTGGGAGTTCATGTTTAGCTTGTTAGCCACCATGACCTGACCCCCAATCTTTCTCAGTCACTGCTTCCCAGGAGACTCCCATATCCAGGGCTGTCTTGAGGGAGGGGCGGGGCCCAGGGCCAATCAGCCTTTCGGGGCCCGGGGCCCAGGGGCCCTGCCCCCCTCCTGTGCTGGGAGCAGGACAGCACAGGGCCCACAGAACCACAGGGCCCATGATGGTCACTCTTGTTGCCTCCTCCCCAAGGACAGCCCTGCCCACATCCTGTCATGGTGGTGTAAATTAGCCACATTAAAAGGCATATGGTTTGCTTGTGCCCAGTCTGTGAAGTGATCCATAGATTCCAAGGCCAGAAAGAACCATTGTGATCATCTAGTCTAACCTCCTGTATAACACAGCCAGAGAACTTTCCCAAAATAAATCCCAAGACAGATCTTTTAGAAAAACCATCCAATCATGATGTAAAAATGGTCTGTGATTGAGAGTCCACCGTGACTCTTGGTAAATTGTTCCAGTGCTAATTACTGTCACTGTTGAAAATTTATGCCTTATTTCTAATCTGAATTTGTCTTGCTTAAAGTTCCGTTCATTGCATCTTGTTCTACACCATCCTATATCCATGACCTTCCGTCTACATTATTTACCACTCCCCTGATCTTTGTGTAGTCTGAAAATGTTATTGATGATTTTGTTTTCTTCCAAGACATTGATAAAAAAATAGGAGAGCAGCAGCAATCTCGGCAGACCCCATTAGAAACACACCCATTCCATGTCCCTGTTCATAATCACATTTTGGTATCTACCAGTAAGTCAGCTTTTACTCCATTAGATGTGGGCCATATTATGTCAATCTAGTTTTTTTTTCATCAAAATGTTGTGCGGTAACAAGTGTAACCATTTCTTAACAGAAGTCTAATTAGATTGCATCAATACTATAATCTTTACCAACCAAACCTGTAATCTCATTAAAAAAATATCTTGGGGTTGTCTCAGCCAGAATGGTGGAGTCTGTGCACACGTTTGCACACAGAGCACTGATATGCTGCCACTCTCAGAAGTTTCGATATTTGGAGACGTGCTACATCATATTCAAGAATTCACTAAAGCAGCAACTCCAGTCAACTGGGAAAGAACCCCATGGTGCTTTCTATACAAATCATGGCCCTACACAGGTGCAAGGCTGAACAGCTTGCTGACTGCTGAAAGGTGTTAATGCAGTCAGCAAATTGTTCGGCTTTGCACCTCCTTGCTCCTCAGCCCTCCTCTGTGAGATCTGTCTGCCAGAGCACTAGGAGATGCATCACCTGGAGCCTTTACTTAAGCTCAGAAAACTTAGCAGCAGTGCTGAACACCAGAACTCAGTTAAAATGAAGGCAGCTCAGAAATAAGGCAAACAAGTGAATGGCACACAGGACTGTGTTTCATGGGGCAGTCTGTTGAAGGCACAGGCACCAATTAAACGACCTTGGACTGCAATCAGGCAAAGGGAGTCTTTGTGGGGACAGCCCAGCACAGCACTGGCTGGGGGGGCATGAGTGAGGAGCCAGGTGTAGAGACATACCCAGAGTGGGACTCTGACCAGCACACAGCTGCTACCCTCCTCTCTGCCATCCACCTTAGCAGCTGGCAGCTTCTCAATCTGTGCACAGGGGCTGGCTCTCCACCCTCTCTCAGGGGCTTGTCCAGCTCACCCAGCCACTGAGCTCTCATTGAACTGACCTGAGCTGGTGGTGCAGCATGCAATCAGCATGGGCGCTGGCCATAGGTGTGTGTGTCTGGACATAGGTCTCACTTGCCACTTCCTTGCTCCCAAGTTTTGCCACTCAGCAAACTATAGGCTGTGAGGGCATACCCAGTCTCTCCATCCTTATCTACCACAATGGGAGGAGGTGGCGAAGGTAGTTCCCCCTTCCTATGTACTACAGTGGTGAGGAGGGGGGGGGAAGAGGGCACAGGGACTCCCCCATCCTGTCACCTTACCTAACATGGCAGGAGTGGCAAGAGCACAGGCCCCCATCCCAAGACAGAAGGGGAGCAGTGAGGGCACAGACCCCAATCCTAGCTAACCCCGCAAGGGCTGGGGCTAGGGGTGACAGGAAGGGAAGAGTTGAGGGAGTGGGGACTCTTGGGGGTCAGGTATGGGGTCTCTAGAGGGGTGGGAGAACCGGGGATACTGGGGCTGTGGGGGGGACCGGGGATACTAGGCAGGGTGGGGGGGACCGGGGATGCCGGGGCTGTGGGGGAACCGGGGATGCTGGGCAGGGTGGGGGGGGACCAGGGATGCCGGGGCCGGGGGGGGGGCCGGGGGCTGTGGGGGACCCGGGGAGGGTGGGCAGGGTGGGGCGCACAGAGGAGCCGGGGACCCGAGCGCGGGGCGGGGGATCCCGGGGCTCTAGGGCGGCGCGCGCGAAGCAGGAACCCCGGGTTCCTGGAGCCGAGCAGGGGAAGCAGCCCTGCGCCCGGTTCCCGGCCGGTACCTGCGGCAGCAGCACCAGCAAACGCTGCGTTTACACCGACGGTCTCTCCAGCAACCAAAACCAACACGGCTCGGGAGCCCCGCCCCTGCCCCGCCCACTTGTGTCGGCCCCTCCACCTCGCGCACCCCAGCGAGCCATACAGCGCAGGGCCCAGTTCCCCCGCGTGCCCCCCTTCCCCAGCACTGAGGCTGCCGGCGGCCTGGATGCCCTCACCGTGGGCCCTGCTGGCTTTGGGATCCTGGGACTCTAGCAGCACCCAGGGCTCCACCTTGAGTCCAGATTTTAAATACACATTTTCTTTATAAAGTTCAGTGGGGAAGCAAAGTATTCTAGTAAAGTATTTTTTATTTATGTACAGTATTTATTTTTTCTATTTGTACATACCTACAGCAACATCAAAAATTATTCACAAAGCTTAATTGAATGTAAAAATGTTATTTCATTGGACATTTGACCTATCAGCTTGAGATTATGGAAAATGTTGATTCCCCTTCCCCCCCCCCTGCAATAACCAGATTGTCTGAGCATCATTTTTAAGTTTTCTAGTACATTTAGGGTCACATTTTTAAAAATTCTCCTACTATGTGCATTTAAATTTGCACACCCGTGTACAGTATTAGTCACCTGATCTTTTTGAACAGTCCAACTCAGATTTGCTTTCAGAGATGTGAGTAGGGGGCATGCAAAAATTTGAGCATACAAAAATGTGTGCACAAAATATCAGGAGTGCAAATTTAGAGTCCATGCTCAGGATATTTGAAAAATTTAGCCCCATGTGTACATAAAGTTTTAACCAAGGAAGTGTTTTCTCAGTGCTACCAAAACTATTGTTCATTTTACTTTTTAAATAAGGCTTTTTTTTTTTCTGAGATACTAGATATTTATCAGGTTCTCACATATTCATACTTTCTTCTCTATGCAGACCCATTACCAAGAGACTTATAGCAATAAGAAGAAACGACCACTCACTTCTTGCCCTTGTCCAAATTGGAAAAAAGTGTTAGGTGCTCACTTTTATACAACTTTCAGAGTGGAAAAGCAATTACATTAAACTTATATATAATTGTATTTTCCTTTGCAACCAAATGATAGTAGTTCTCCAATACATAACATTCAAACTCTAGGCAAAAATGTGATCATCTTTTGCTCACACAAGTAGGTTCCTTTAAATTAAGAGGACTACTCAGAAAGATAAGGCAATTATAATCTGACTGCTCAGAAATAAAGGATAAAGGTTTGAGGTTATGATTATGAAAATTGGTTACTGGAGTTACAGTTCGATCCTCTTGACCTGAAACTCAAACTACAAAAGCAAGTTTTAAAGATACCGTTGAATTCTTCAGTGCTAAGTAAATATAGTGTATGACCATTTTGACTATTAAAGCCATTTCCTAAATGGAACACCAGGAAGCAGATGGTAAACATATTGCAGGAACAAAGTACTAACCCTGAATTGCAGTCAGAGAGAGCTTCTTGCTGCACTCACTTCTCTCTATGCACATTTAACTCCTGAAGCCGAATTCATTAAGATGTAGGCTCTGATTTACAGAATACCATTAAATAGTTTCCCCTTTCTGTGCCTGGGATTGAGTGGATGTAAATTTTTGCTGTCACAATTTTTCACCACAATTTAATTACAGGCATAATTTCAGCCATTTAGTTGTCCAAGTATCTAACTGCACTAAGGAAAGTAGATGCTGTTTCAACAAATAACTACTGTCATAAATGGGTGCCCACAAATTGTAGACACACAGACAAAGAGCCAGCTTTTGATAATCTTGTCCTTTACATGCAGTAAAATCTGGGCTATTAGCCATGTATCTGAATTCTTGTACTTATGTGACTATATACAGCTATTACTGTAGCAGTGTCACTGGCAGAGACTATTCTGATGTGTCCATTTTCCTGCAATCGAACCTGTTCAGCTAATATTACGGGGAAATATTCTGAAAAGTAATGAACTGAGTCTGGAGATACAAACAAGTCCCTTAACCCATAACTTGCCAGGTCCTCTTGGTAGCTTGAAAGTCCAAGTCTTGCAATGTGCTGTTTGATCTATCGGTGGCACCGTCAGCCGGAGTTCTTTACCACTCAGACAGAGCCAATCCTGCAGCATGTATTTTACCAGATCTTGGAATTTATAGAAGTAGGTTAATTTCCCAAGCCCAGTAAGAAACCCACATAATCCTTTTCACCCATTCTATTGAGCTGAAAATGACATCAGTACCTGTTGACTGTATGGCAGTGAAATGCTAGATTTTTTTTCACAGCATGTGCTGGCTGTTATTGGGGTCTATTGTCTTCTTCAATTTTTCACTTCAAAAAGGAAATATATAAATTAAACTGAGGTTTAGAAATGCATATGTTTTACTTAAAAACATTCATCTGTTCAAAATTCAAAATAAACTTTATGGGATACAGTGTTTTTTTTAAATAACATTTCATTCAAACTGTATATAATTCATTAAAGTATTCATACAGCAAACAATGGTTAACCCTTGAAAATGTGTAGAAAAAGATTTTCACACACAAAAAAAGGAAAACAAAATTCTGAGGTATCACACCCACACACATACACCCAAACACACACACACACGCAGGCTGCAGCAAAAGCAGAAAATTGTAGGGCCAAAGGAAAATGATGATTGATTGTTCTATTACAGAGTCCAGGTAGCTCAGGAAAAAACAAAACAAAACAAAAAACCTTGCAATAATCCGCTGAGAAAAGAACTACCTCAAGAAAGTTCAAGTGCACTGGAGACCTGATCACCTAAACTGTTTCTGCAAAGCAGCTCCTTGCACCTGAGAGAAATGCAGCCCAAGGTGACTTGTGCAAATATAAGGAATCAGTTGAGGCTATTTCCTGTTAGTCCTTAAACACACCAGGGGTGTCCAAATATTCACTTAGTCTTTGATCATGCAAGATACTGCTGGAGTGCTGTCTTCGCCCTGAAATCATAAACATTCCATTAATCACTGACTCTGGACTTTAAAAAAAACCAACCAAATAAACATCCACTGGAGATTCATGAAGTGACACTATCATACTTGGTCTGAACAGGGACTGGGAATGGCCAGCTCACTACAAAAGGTAATGTTCCCTCTTTAAACATTCTTACCGCCTCATCAATTGTTATTAATGGGCCACATCTACACTGTTTCAATTGACTTTGTTAACTCACTTTTCTTTCCATGTATACATATACCTACATACTACAGTTTTCACTTCATGCATCTGAGGAAGTGGGTTGTAACCCGTGAAAGATTATGCCTCAATAAATGTGTTAGTCCTTGTAAGTGCCACAGGACTCCTATTTGTTTTGCTGAAGTAGAGTAACACGCTACCCCCACTGGAATAGGAGATTCATGGTTAACTTTTATCCTACATGAGATTCTGTGCAGAATGCTAGTGTATGAGAGAGAAACTGTTAGTGTGGTAATAAAAGGCGAAACTTAATAGCAAAGCCTGAAGTTTCTCAGCACAAGTAGACCCTAATGCCATTTGTGCTGGTTTCTTCAGCTAGGAGGAGCTGTTTATGCTACTTGAGCAATGAATGCTGCCAAAATTGTGTGAGTGGCTAGAGAGCTAAGAATCCATCTGCTACCTTATTTTAACATTCCAAAGGGGTAGCCGTGTTAGTCTATTGTAGAAAGACAACAGAGTCCTGTGGCACGAAAGCTCATGCGATAAATAAATCTGTTAGTCTTTAAAAGTGCCACAGGACTCTGTTGTCTTATTTTAACAGGCTCTAACAAGAATAAATGTTACTGTTTTCATGACAGATGTTTATCATCAACAGAATAAATATGAGTTTGTAAGACATGCCAAGACTTAAATTTACAAAAATATCAAAGTATGCATACCGAACCATACATCAACATACTTTCATAAATCACTCTGGTTGGCCAGAAGCCACAGAGGCTACATATACACTGCAAGAGACCTATGGCACAGCCACGGCTAGCCAGGGTCAGCTGGCTCAGACTCACAGAGCTATACAACTGCAGTACAGGTATTCAGTTTTGGGCTGGAGCCTGGACACTGAACCCCCACACTTCAACCTGAGCCCAAATAACTATGCTACTAGTTTAGCTGCGCAGCCTGAGTGCCGTGAGCCCGAGTCAGCTGACCTAGCCTCTGAGATTTGGTGCAGCACGTTTTTTATGGCAGTGTAGACATCCAGAGGGAGCTATTCCCCTGCAATACACATTTGACATGAAAGGCAGTTTAGTTCCTGGGGGAAGGAGAAAATGCTTTCATTTGTGAACTGATTCACAGTGCAGTTCGGGAAAAACCATGTTAGGCTCTCCCATCAGGAGGCAGAGTACCTCACTAGGAACATGCAGCAGGAAAGGAGAGGTGAGAAAAGGAAAAGCTGTGGCACTGGGTATGTTCTTAAAGTAAGTGCTCATTCCTGATAATGTGCTGGTTGAGTAACACAGCAGGAACTTAGCAGAGCGGTTTTGTGAATGGGATTGTGATCAGAAAGTTATGGTTGAAATGGCTATAAACCATTATTTTCTATAATTTACAACTATCCAGTTTCCTTTATAGTATTTCAGATTTTCACATTTTGGGTCAAATTTTCTCCCATGCTCATGGTTCCTTTATGCACGTCACCAGTACAAAGGGACAAAAAAGCTGTTGACTGCGCAGCTAAGGATGCCTCCTGGTGGAATGCGTCCCTAACTAGTGTAAGCAGCCTCCCCCATCAAATCCTCTTCACAATCTCTAACTTAGAGATGCTGGCGGCGTAGCTGGGGAAGAATGTGTGGCTAGAATGCCACTGTCCTCTGGCAATACTCCATGAACCCCCTGGTAGTCACAGCCAGCAAGTGTAGTTTAGGATCGCCATAAGGTTGATATAAATTATGCTAGGGACTGGGCCTAGAAGTGCAGAAACTATAACTGGCTTCTTGATGCCCCACTCTGCTGTACACAGCAGATAATATAAATGTAGCATCAGTAGAAGTATGTGGTTCGTGGGCGTCCTGTCAAAAGAAACCTCTGGATGGTAGATGGGGTTGGACATCAGCAGCTAACGTAGAGGAAGCTTCTCTCCCGCTGACATAACTATTGCTATGTTGTGGAGCTAGTTTTATTATGTCAATGGAAGAGCTCACTTCTATTGGCATAGTGCAGCTACATGAGCAGTCTTACAGAGGAACAGCTGTATCAGTCCAGCTGTGTGGCTGTAAGCTTTTAACTGTAGATATGGCCCTAAAAACTCTATCACTTGAGAGTGAACACTTTTCTCTCTGTATCTGACACGTCTGTCCCTGTCCTTAAAGGAAACCCACACAACACTTTAAAAAGATACGCCTGAGAGCTTAAATACATGACTTTGCTACATAAAATATCAGACTGAACAGAAACCACACTTGATTTATGGCTTATTACAGCAATCTATAACCCACTAACAACCCATTCACTCCATCCCAGCAGCCTTCCACCACTACCTTTCTTTCCCCCATCAGTGTCAATTTGGTCACTTCCCCTTGGATGGTCCCTTGAAATATATGTTAATTACTTATGCTAAACAATCTGTTCCACCTTGTATTTAGTTGTGACATTCTGAGTACATTTCCCACACCTTAAGAACAGTTCAGTGTAAGCTCGAAAGCCTTTCTCTCTCACCAAACAGAAGTTGGTCCAGTAACCTTGTCTCTCTAATATCCTGGGATTGAAATGGCTACAACAACATTGTATATGATTAAAGTTACAGATTAAATCTGCAAAACAGGATAAATTACATTCAAGATTAACAAAATTAGCTGAGGATCTCCTTGAAATATCACTGATTTTTAATAAAATACTAGAAAAGTTCCGGAGTGCTAATGTTGTGTCAATGTGTACTGTTATTTTTGAGGTAGGGACATAAAGTAAGAATGGACAATGGTCTTGGTGTCTGTGTTCTACTTTAGTTCTCATAAATCCTACTTTGCAAGCATTCTTCAAATAAATGGAATACCCTATTTTATTCATATGTGGCAAGACACACCAATGTACTGTGAAAATCAGACACATGTACAAAAAGGTCTGTCTTCTGTGTATTGTATTGTCTCAGGGACTTTTCTGTTATTCAAATACTTTCAAAACAAGATGTATTTTTAAAGGAAGCACAGAATTCCCTCTGATTTCTATTTTGGGGGCTCTTTTATACTTACTTGTCACAAATATTGGGATCTGATGATTGACTCAGTTTGTGTAGGATATCTACTATTCCGATATCTCGTAGTTTATCTTGGCGTTCTTGTGAACCTAAAAATACAAGTCACATTACTGGGGATAACATAAAACAAGTGATTTACTGAAAATGATAAAAAAGGATTGGAGGCAGGTATGTGCCATGCGAGGGTATTAATATATGGATGCAAGTAAAATGCTCTGTTATGAAAACACTGAAGTCTATTTAACCTTTGGCTGCTCTATCTTTTCCTTTTAGAAGAAGCTACTCTTAATTTTTTTTTCTATAACATTGTCACGTGAATAAATGAGAGAAAAACTAAACAGGCAAGAACCTTAAAAGATTTTATTATAATATAAGGAGTTTGACTTTGGCTTCTTCTTTTCCAAGTCTTTCTCTGATATAGGGAGTATTTAACTGAAAACTTGTTACAGAGTCAAACTTGTAGCACTCGACATACAACACGAGCTATCCAGGAAACCAGAATGCTGGAAATACAGCATGAAGCTTCACATGCTGAAGCGAGATTTGTCCTTGATGCTCTACATTCTCAAATTACTCAGCAGGAGACCAGGAGATCAAACTACAGAATACATCTTCTGGTTGAGGAACACCACAGCAAATGTGGAGAACTGTAACTACTAATTTAAGAGTCATATTCCCCCAATCCCTTTGCCACTCTCCACTCACGTCACTTGCTACCCTCTCCCTAGCACCGTTCCCATATCCTATTCTGCAACTCCATGGCCTTCCAACTCCAAATTCATATGATAGGTTTGCACTGCAATGAAAGCCTGGGAGCAGATTCAGGCTCAAGACCAAACCCCCTTCAGTCTAGACATAATCCTAGGCTCCCAGAGGGTGGATGGCTTTGAGTCCAAGCCCTGCAGAGACTTGGCCCCAAAATCCATCATTCTGCAGGGTAGGCAGAGCTCAGGCCCAGGGATTGCAGACTCTGATTCCTGACAGTCTGCCACAATACTATTCCATAATCCCATTGGATGATGTCCTCTGTACTTTTAATCCCCAAATTGTCCAATTGACTCCCAGGAATTGGAAGCCACCTTCTGGTTCAAGTACAACTGCTCAGCATTTGACCCTTTTATTTTTTTCTGACCTCTGAGCTGCTAGCATAGTCAACTCTCTGCATTTGCAAAATGGCCACTAATATGAAGAAATCCTTTGCCAAGTATGCTGCTACCTGGCCATGGAAATACAATCAAATTTTGGTTATTCTTTTGTACAAGGTGAGTAAAAAGTTCCACTTCATCTACAATTCCAGAAATGATCACACATAGCAGGAAACAACAAAGAAGTGTTGGGGGTGGAGACCAGGACAGGGAGTGGATTAAGTGGCTCAACAATGAGCATTGGAAAGCCAGGGATGAGAATTGCACCTGTGGGAACTTGCCGTCATCCTGCCCTTTTTACAAAGAGGTGCTGGATACTGCACCAAGCACTCAGCCACCAATGCTTCCTGATGCTGGTAAGCCCGGATGGTGGCCTTCTCACCCCGAATCCAGTATAGGAGTAGAGGGCAATCTTCAAGAGCCAGATGAGGCTGCTGAAGTGACCAAACCAGGACAGGTTCCTACCCCTGCAATCTCCTGCATCAGCACCAGTATAAGCTAAATGAAGAAGGAAGAGAACATGGTGCTAGGGAACACACTAATAGGGGGTTAATATTAAGATAGGTGAACTTGAGTGTCTAGTATTGAATGAGGATATTGATATATTAGACATCACAGAAACTTGGTGGAACAAGCATAATCACTGCAACATGGTAACACCAGGATATAAAACATACATGAATGACGGAATAGGCCACACAGGTGGAGGAGTGGTATTATAGGTGAAAGAAAGCACAGTCAGAGGAAAAAAATCTTAAACATATAAAACTGTACCACAGTATCTCCACAGATAGAAATTCCATGCTTGAATAAGAAGATTATAGCAGCAGGAATATATTACTGACCACCTCACCAGAATGGTGATGGTGAAATGCTCAGGGAAATTAGAAAAGCTGCAATAATACTAATGTGGGATTACAACTATCCCCAGACTGATTGGATACATCAGTTGGAATGCAGAGATAAAATTTCTAGACACCATGAATGACTGCTTCTGAGAGATGCTAGTCCTGGAATCCACAAGGGCAGTGACACTTCTTAATTTACTCCTAAGGGGTGCACCAGATATGGTCTAAGATGAATATAGCCGAACTGCTCAGCAAAAACAACTAAAAAGCAATTAAATGTAACATCCTTATAGGGGAGGGGGAGAGAATGCTAAAGACCCCCACCACTGTGACATTTATCTTCAAGAAATGAAATTACACAAAAAATGAGGAAACAAGTTAAATGGAAATTAAATGGAAAGAGATGAGAATGAGATGTATGACAGCTGCATGGAGACTATTTAAAGACACCATAACAGAAGCTCGAACTAAATGAATACCCCAAATTTAAACAAAAATGAAAAACAGAGGACTAAAAGATGCCACCATGGCTAACCAGCAGAGTAAAACAGGCAGAGGCAAAAATAAATGGGACACAAAAAAGAAAAAAAGTTTTAAAGTACATAAGAAAAAAGTCTGTCAGACATTTGGTGGGGCCATTAGATAACTGAGATGCTAAAGGAGCACTCAAGTAAAACCAGGTCACTGAAGAGAAGGAAATGATTTTTTTGTATTGGTCTTCACTGCAGAGGATGTGAGGGAGATCCCCATACCCAAGCCACACCTTTTAGGTGACAATTCTGAGGAACCATCTCATACTGAGGTGCCAGGAGAGGAGGTGTTTGAACAAACTGATAAATTAAACAGTATTACGTCACCAGGACTAGGTGATATTCACTCAAGACTTCTGAAGGAACTCAAAATATGAAACTGCAGAATGACTAATTGTGGTATGTAACCCGTCACTTAAATCAGCTGTACCAGATGACTGGATGATACTGATGTAACATCAATTTTTAAAAAAACACTCCAGAGGCTATCCTGGCAATTATAGGCTGAGAAACCTAACTTTAGTCCTGGACAAACTGGTTGAAACTATAGCAAAGAACAGAATTTCAGACACATAGATAAACATGATTTGTTGAGAAAGAGTCAACATAGCTTCTATAAAGGGAAATCATGCCTCTCCGATCTATTAGAATTCTTTGTGGGGTCAACAAACATGTGGACAAGGGTAATCCAGTGGATATATTGTACTTGGACTTTCAGAAAACCTTCCACTATCAATGTCCCTCATCAAAGGCTCTTAACCAAAGTAAGATCCTCTAACGGATCGGTAACTGGTTAAAAGAAAAGAAACAAAAGGAAGGAATAAATGGTCAGTTTTCACACTAGAGAGAGGTAAATAGCACGGTCCCCCAAGGACCTGTCCAGGGACAAGTGATGGTCAACTTATTCATAAATAACCTGGAAAAAAGAGACAGTGAGGTGGTAAAAATTTGCATCTGATAAATTACTCAATATAGTTAAGTTCATAACTGACTGAAAAGAGTTACAAAGGAATCTCATGAACTGGGTGACGGCAACAAAATAGCAGATGAAATTAAATGTTGATAAATCCAAAGTAATGTACAGTACACAAAAAAATTCCCATAATCCCAACCATACATAAAAAAATGATGGGATCTAAATTGGTTGCTACCACTCAAGAAAGAGATCTTGGAACATTGCAGCCAGTTCTTTGAAAACATCCTCTTACATATGTATAGCTGCAGTCAAAAAAGCTAAGGGATGTTACTAACCTGTAATTGGAAGTTTGAGATGCACAGTCCTTGGCTATGTCTATACTTGGTAATTTAAGTAGACTTTAACTAAGTCGACTTAGTGTGTCCACACTGAAAAATAAAGTCAACTTAAAGGGGAACTTAAAAAGTCCACACTGGACGTTCTAGGTCGACTTTGTGGGGCTAGGGGGACCTAGGGCAGGTCCACAGGTGCAGAGGGGGCACCCCTTGCCCAATGCCAAGGGGCTCAGCCTTTGCCCCATTGTACCTAGGTACAATGGGGCAAAGGGGGAGAGGGACCCTGGCAGGGCATAGGGGCAGAGTGGGCAGGTCTCTGCCCTGCCCTGTGGGGGGGCATGCCACGCTCCCCCTGTGCCGCTCCCCTCCCCCAGCAGGGAGGGCATTGGTGTAGCCCTGGGGTAGCCCTAAGTCGACTTAGGGCTACCCCACGGCTACACTGGCTTAAGTCAACTCTAGGGAGTCGACTTAAGCCTTAGGTCTAGTGGAAAGGAGGTTTTATAAAGTCGACTTAATTTTAATTAAGTCGACTTTATTTTCCTTAAGTCGACTTAACCAAGCTGCTTAAGTCGACTTAAGAAAACTGTAGTGTAGACGCAGGGTAAATTAAGTCGACTTAAACAAGCTTAGGTTGACTTAATTTACCAGTGTAGACGCAGCCCTTGGGTGGAGAGGTGGGAGGGTGGAAGAAGAGCATGGCAGAATTCCCCTTAAAAGAAACTAACTAAACACTAACATATGTAGAATACTAAACAGTAAAAACTGTTAAGATTTAGATTTGTAAATAATTTATCTTGTAGGATCAGGCCAAAGCTATGGACACTGGAGGTTCCGACCTGGAGCACGTGGCAGTTAGAAAAAAACTAGAAAGAGAGTTGGTCCACCCCATCCTTTGGCCCCTCAGATGGAGTAGAAGGTGAGCAAGAGCACATGTTATGCATCAACCAACACTACATTGAAATTCTGTGGCTCTGAGTGCATGGTGCACATGGGCAACCCACAGTGGAAAACAACAGAGACCATCACTCAAAGAAGAACAGAATGTTACGAATTATTAACAGAGAGTAAATATCATAATGCTACTATATAAATCCAGGGCATAACCACACCTTCAATATTGCATGCAGTTCTGAATGCTCCATCTCAAAAAAAAATGTAATAGAAGTGGAAAAGGTACAGAGAAAAGGCAATAAAAATAATTAGGGGTTACCCAGTGAAATTAGTAGGCAGCTGGTTTAAAATAAATAAAAGGAAGTACTTCTTCAGATAATGCACAGTCAGCCTGGGGAATTCATTGTCGGGGATGTTGTGGAGGGCAAAACTGTAACTGGGTTCAAAAAAAAATGAAAAGTTCATGGTGGATACATCCATCCACAACTGTTAGCCAAGATGATCAGGGACGGAACCCTATTGTCCGGATCAGAGGTTCTGAACCACTGAGTCAGGACACATTACTGTGCCACCATACAGTGGTAAGTGTGTCATGGAGAGTCAGGGAGATGGCTGGATTTGGCCTGGAGTGGGTGGGCTAGTGTGTTCCAAAGGGTCACAATATGTTGCCAAGTGTATCGCGACTCACAAAAGGTTGAGAACCACTGGTCTGGATGTCTCTAAGCCTCTGACTGCCAGAAGCTAGGAGAGGATGTTGGGACTAGATCACTCAGTAATGGCCCTCTTCTGTTAATTCCCTCTCAACCATCTGGGAATGTGTTGTCAGGATCGCAACAAGGACAGCTGGAGCCAAGGGTGAGAGTGTGGGCAAACGTGAAGCTAAGAGTAGCAGAGGAGTACGTAGTCCAATTCCAGGCCAGGACTGATACAAAGGGTCAGAGCCTGAATCAGGAGGAAAAGTCCTAATCAATCTGAAATCCAAGCCAGGGATTCAGGAGCAAGGAGCAGGGATAATTATGGCAGCTACAGGAGATTCAAGCTGTGTCCTGGACACTTCCTGGAAAGCCCCCTGGCTTTATGTAGGGAAGGAGTTAATCAGAAGCCAAGAGGCTGTTGTCTGTCAAACCCTTGAGGCAGAACTTCCCATGGTCTGTGTCCATAGCTGGTCATGGGAAATGGAACACAAGTTGCTGCTGCTGCTGGATGGCAGCCCGGAAATATCAGCTGCCTAGTGGCTCTGCAGGGTTTGAGTTCTAGACCAATAGGGGCCTTACAATTAGACTTGATGTAGCTGTGTCAGACCATTGTTCCATGTGCAATTTCTGGACAACCCAGGTGCGCATGACAATGAGATCCCACTAGACTGCTTGTAACCCTGCTCTAGAAGACTTTTACATAGAGGGCACATCAGTGGCTATGCTAAGAATCACAAGTAGCACGAGCCAGTTAAGTATTCCATGTCCTTACACTCCTCCTCCTCCAAGTGCCTTTCGTAGGTCAGCAAATGCCATCAGAATGTCCAACAGCATCTCATGGATGTTCTGCTCATGTGTGCTTTCACTCCTTTTTCAGCAAGCAAGCAGAGATCTTCAAATAGCAACTCCTCCATGTTGCTAGTTTCAGCCTTACACGGACAATTTGCAATTTTCTTCTCACTCTGACTTGACTTCAACCTTCCAATCCTACATCTGACATCCCCTTGCCAGCAATCTAAACATGGCCAAAACTGAAATTCACATCACATCTCCCAAAGTCTTCAGTCTCCCCACATTTCTATCTTGGCTTCAATACACCACTTCCACTCTGCCATCTGTAAGTTTTTTCTGCACCTGATTTTGCACTTTTTTCTTGCCTATCCATTACGTACAGAACCCTGAACTCAGCTGTAAGGCCATGACCCTTTCATTCTTAGACCCTTCCTTCACTGTGACACCTACATTAAATCAGCTGCCCAGTGATGGTTGAGCTGTGCTAAGCTTGTGAAAAAACTTTTTCTGGGGGATAAATAAAGAGAGACTTATTGTCTGCAGGAACTATTATCTGTGTTACAGCAACCAGCTGGAATCTTAGTCTCATTGCTCGTCTTCCTATTGTCCACCATACTCTCATGCTGCATCTTGCATGTAGACCTGAAGCTCCCTGGGGCACAGATTGTATTTCACTGAGTTGGTATAGGGCATACAATAGGACTCAGTCCTGACTACAGCCTAACATTTGCCATTCTCCCCCATGAAAGAATTTTGTTTTGACAACACTTCCTGCCCAAGACAACAAAAGTAGGAAAGTCTCTTACCTTCTTCTTCATTCCATATGAGATTGGATATGCAAAACATGGCAGCAAGCTGGAGTTTAGCATTCGAATGGCTCTGAATATAGAAACAGAATTTTTGGAGATTCAGAAGCTAAATAGCACAGAACTTTTTAGATTTACATTTTCCAACATTCATTTAAGGACCAAGGTAACAAATCACAGGCAAGACCTCATCCATAATCTGCACCAAAGGGATTACTGTGAGTTAAAGCAGTCAACTACAGAGTTCACTGAATGGAAGGTTACTCTGTCCTTTATTTCAAAACAGATTCTGCCTCCATCATATTGCAGACACTGTTGCACTCACTATACTAACCACTCAGCCAGCTGGCTCTTGCTGTCCCTACTCTCACTTGGCACCATGTACAGTCCAGTCCAGACAACAGGGTCATCAGGAAGACTGCAGTAGCTGCACTGCCCCTAAGCATAACTGTCTTCTCAGACTTGCTTTCTGTTTCCTGGTTCTCACTCTCAAGCAGCTGGGGTGAGCCTGTTTCCAGACAAGGTTTCCTCAGGATTGCTGTGTTTCTGTTACGCCTTGAGATATCAGCAAGTTATAAAATATGTGTTTGGATTCTGCCTCAGCCTGTTGTTCAAGAGGCACCAAATCGAAGACCACCTATGTCAGCTTTTGTCCCCTCATTCCTATAGCACCTCGTCTGGTCTTTAACAGATGTTGGGGGAATACTTCAGTTTAGATCTCTGCTTACCTTTCTTCTTTGCTATTTATCTTTCTGAACAAAGTTCTGCCTCAGAGACAATCTCATAAAAAATTCCAGCAGAAGCCTCTAGATAGCTATTTGCAAGACTCGGTGTGAACAGATGTGTTACTGCCCTGTTAACCCGGCCTTCCAGAAATCTGTCTACAGCCAAAAAGCCTTCTATAGTGATGGAGCTCAGCTGCAAGGGAACCTCCCTGCCATAGCTGACCAAAGTCCCCTGTACGGGGAACTCTGTGGGAAAACAGCCTGGAGCAGAAATGGTTATGTAACAAAGCACTGGTCCTGGCACACATACACACATCCCTTCACTCTCTTCCAGGGGTCATTTGTCCCTTTAATAATGAGTTCATGGAGCACTGCAGGTTGAGAGGGTCCTTCCCTGTGCAAAGCTGTGCAGGCTTGGGGAGGGTTTGAGAGAGCAAATTTTTTGAGCTGAGTTCCCTTTTGAGTTATAATTTTTGGTTGCACTCTCCAACCCAGAGAGGACGGGTGACCCACTGAGGTGAGCTGGGCTCAGAGGTGGTGCTCTCTCCCCAAGCCATCTGGTGTTGCTGCATGCCCCCTCCCTCCAACATGCCCTCATAGGGAGGTGCACCCCACAATTCGAAACTAGATGATGTTGCTAAATGGGAGGCAGAAATCAGGAGGCATGTGACCCTATGTGTCCGTCCTCTCCATATGGCCTCTGCTTATCTCAGATGGTGGTACATACTTGACTACATTCTTTGGAAAGGGGTATGCAGCCTAAAGAGGTTGAAAACCACTGACCCAGCCCAAGAGAAGCAGCAAAGGTATGAGATCACTTCTTATCTGTTCCAATGAGATACTAATTAGAGGGGAACAGACCAGTATTAACAATGCCACAGAGGCAGGTTAACAAACCAGTACTGGAGTCAATGCCTCACCTCAGCTGAGAGGCAGGCAACGGAGCACATACCTGAGGGGTTGAACAAGCCTGAATCTGTTGTTCTTCAGGAAATGCTGCCACTTCTTTTCAGGACTGTTGAAGCAGCAAGTCTTGTTTGGAGCAGTGGCATAGCCAGGGTGTCTGGCACCCACAGAAGCCCGGGGCCAAGCCCACATCTGTGCTCTCCCAGCGGCCCCACACCACCCCATGCCTCGCAGCCCCCTCCTGCCACCTGGTGCCCCTCTGCAGCCTGGCACCTTGACCCCCCCATTGCCCCCACCAGTGCTGTACCACTGGTTCAGAGTGACACAGGGAAGTGGGGCATCTGGGTCACAGTTTTGTGCTGCTGGTTATTTAGTATTATTGTGTTGTGGGTTTGCTGTTTCTTTTTTGGATTTACCACGTTCACATACTTGTCAGAAGTGCCTCGGACGCAGAGATGGGGTTTCTTGTTTTGTGCAATTAAATATTTACATTAAGCAGGCTGGAAAGGCTTTGGGAGCCGACGAAATCATGCTACCTAGGGAAAACAGCATCATGCATGAATTAGCATGCCACTAGGGTCCAACTTACTGCAGCTGCCTGAGGACTGGAGTCTGCACCCCCAAAACTTCCTCCAGCCAAAGGACGGGATTTATTGAAAACTCTACCAGAGACACTTTCCATTCCATTACTGTCTGGTTCTAGATGTGTGCCTTAATATACTGAAAGGTTGCTGTGGGAGCCTCAATTTTTCGATTTCCCTTTTGACTGAACCATCAGTCTTTCCACTGCATTTATGTAGTGTTTGAACTGAACTAACACATACGCTTTCTCTACAGGTCAGGGCACATCAATTAAATATTTCATACTGAAAACTCATAATTTGTACAACTTTAAAGCCATATCAGAGTATCCATTTTCCAAAGAGGAGAGAGCAGATCCTTCCAAAAAAAAATAAAAATAAATAAATTAAAAAAAATCCCCATACCATGTAATACTTAATTTTCTGCAAGATATCATCATTGGTCATAATGAGTTCTTTTGCTGTTGTTCCATCTGCTATGTTGGCAAGAATACATAATGTCTGAAAGAGAGAAAAAGTTGTCATTTGCAATCCATCTATGGATCACAGCTTTCCTGACAGTTCCAATCTTTCATGGTCAATACTTCTTTACCAGAATCTAGAGTTTCTGAATTTTTTACACAAAGGACCAAATACTTTGTTGGCGCTCAATGCCATTGACTCCAATGGTATTATGCCAGCAGAGAATTTTGCCCTGAGTTCTTGTCTAGAGCAATTGGGTGAAAGTGATCAACGAAAAAGGAAGATTACCCACCTTGTGTAGTAACTGGAGTTCTTTGAGATGGGTGTTCCTGTGAGTTCTCCACCTTTGGATTCTGGTGTGCACCCGTGTCTGAACTGGAGAGTCTTCCAGTAGCGCTTACTGTGGCCGTGCGGGCGCCAAGAGGCTGTCTTGCACCTGCTCTGGCACCTTTTCGGCACGCATGCGGCTTGACTCCCCCTCAGTTCCTTCTCCATCTGGGGGCGATAAGTATGCACTCCAAAGTAGAGAGGGGAGGAGGGCGACTGGTGGAGCACCCCCAGGGACACCCACCTCGAAGAACTCCAGTTACCGCACAAGGCGGGTAACCTTCCTTTCTCCTTCGAGAAGTGTCCCTGTGGGTGCTCCACCTTGGAAGACTCCAAAGCAGTATGCCAATTAGGATGGAGAGACTTCGGAGTCGACGTTGTGCATAGTGGACAGAATGGACAGTCCCACTCTTGCATCAGAGCGTGATGCTTGATCAATAGCATAGTGGTTTGTGAACATATGGGTAGAAGCCCAAGTTGCAGCTTTGCAGATGTCTGCGAGAGGAACGTTATGTAAAAAAGCGATTGAAGTGGAAACCACTCTCATGGAATGTGGGATAACATGGTCCAGAGGGGAAGTCTCTGTGGGGGTATAGCAGAGGCGGATGGAGTTAGAGATCCATTTTGATAATCTTTGGTTTGATATGGCGTTACCATTATATCTTTCTATGGTGGAGAAGAATAGTCTATTAGTCATTCTGAATGTTTTTGTTCTATCCAGGTAGAAGGCCAGAGTGTGTCGGACATTGAGGGTATGGAGGACGGCGGTTTTGGCATGAATACAGGTAACTGGAGTGTTTGATTGACGTGAAAGGTAGATGATACTCTGGGAATAAATTTTGGATGAGGCTTAAGAGTCACTTTGTCTTTATGAAAAATTGTATGTGGGGGTATGGACATTAGGGCCGCCAGTTCGCTGAGCCATCGTGCAGATGAAATGGCTACGATGAACGCAACTTTCATGGACATATGGCTAAGAGAACAAGTTGCGAGTGGTTCAAATGGTGGTTTAGTTAAAGTTCTGAGTACTAAATTGAGGTCCCAGATAGGAGTACGTGGTTGTATATTCGGGTATAGATTCTGGATGCCCAGTAGGAATCTTAGAATCATAGGGTTGGAAGGGACCTCATGAGGTCATCTAGTCCAACACCCTGCTAAAGCAGGACGACTCCCACTAAATCATCCCAGCCAGGGTTTTGTCTAACAGGGCCTTAAATATCTCCAAAGATGGAGATTCCACCACCTCCCTAGGCAACCCATTCCAATGCTTCACCACCCTCCTAGTGAGAACATTTTTCCTGATATCCAACCTCGACCTCCCCAGCTGCAACTTGAAACCATTGCTCCTTGTTCTGTCCTCTGTTACTACTGAGAACAGCCTAGCTCCCTCCTCTTTGGAGCATACCTTCAAGTAGATGAAGGCTGCTATCAAATCCCCCCTCAGTCTTCTCTTCGGCAGACTAAATAAGCCTAGTTCCTTCAGTCTCTCCTCATACGTCATGTGCCCAAGCCCCCTAATAATTTTTGTTGCCCTCCACTGGACTCTTTCTAATTTGTCCACATCCTTTCTGTAGTGGGGAGCCCAAAACTGGACACAGTATTCCAGATGCGGCCTGACCAGTGCCGAATAGAGGGGAATAATCACATCCCTTGATCTGCTGGCAACGCTCCTACTGATGCAGCTCAATATGCCATTGGCCTTTTTGGCAACAAGCGCACACTGTTGACTCATATCCAGCTTCCCGTCCACCATAACCCCCAGGTCCTTTTCTACAGTGCTGCTACTTAGCTGATCAGTCCCCAGCCTGTAGCAGTGCATGGGATTTTTCCGTCCTAAGTGCAGGACTTTGCACTTGTCCTTGTTGTGGTGGTGCCACAGTTGTTTTAGGTACCAAGTGATCCATCGGTGCTGTTGAAGTGATGGTTTTTGTTTTTTTACAGACTGCAGTTATAGATTGTTGAACGTTTTTGTCCCTATGGTCTGATGGGATCAAAACAGACCTATTATGGCATTTGCCAGCTGGCGTACTTGAGGGACCTACTGCCTCTTTGGTACAACTATGTTTTCGAGGTGGTGAAGCAGATTTTGTTCTTTTTGAGGCAGTATGAGGAGGAGTTAAATGCCTCTTTGGAGAATGACCAAACGGAGAAACTTTCTCAGTCTGGCCCGAGTCCAAAGCTGGTCTAAGGGACCGTTCCATTAGTATGAACTTGAGGTGGAGTCTCGATCATGCTGTGCTCTTGCGCTGAGATTTTTTTGTAGATATGTCCCTCACCTAGCATTTTATACACAGGCTGTGACCGTCTGATGCTGGCATGGTGTCACGGCATCATTCGCAGAGTTTAAATCCTGGTGACCCCAGCACGAGGGAAGAGTCGGAGAATGGACGAATGAAGGAAAAAAAGATTTTTTTTAAGGTAAGTATTAGCTGAAGATATCTAGAAGGGGGAAAGAAAAAAGGCAAAGGTATATGGTATCTGAGATAAAGCCAAATTGATGAGCTGAGGAGAGAAGTGGAGCGCCATCCGAGACAGTGAGTGGTTGAGAAGGAACTGAGGGGGGTTGAGCCACGAGTGCGCTGAATGGGCGCTAAAGCAGGTGCGAGACAGCCTCTCGGCACCTGCACGGCCACGACAAGCACTACTTGAAGACCCTCTGATCCAGACACAGGGGGCACCTGAATCCCAAGGTGGAGCACCCACAAGGACACACACACACAAGGAGAATGATAGATTTCATGACAAGAAAAGGAAGGTATGAGAAGACAATAGACTTCAAAAAAGCATACTCAAACTCAAAGTTGGTAGGTTAGGTCCCCTAAGAAGAAAGTAACAGAAAATCAGAATTCAAGAGGGCTGGCAGTTTCTTAAGGAGACAACAGTGAATGTACAATCCCAATGCAAAGGAAACACAAAAAGAATAATAAAAGAGGCCAATACAACTCCATCAGGAGCTTTTCAGTGATCTGCTGTTTAGTGGGGAAAAGAGGTTATCTGCCTTATTCAGATGAAATCGAGAGACCACCTCGGATAAAAACTTTGGTTGTGGTCACACCATTATCTTGTCCTTGGAGAAGTGAGTGTAAGGAGGCTCAACCATAACGGCCTGCAACTCTCACACACCCCTGGTTGAAGTGATGGCTATAAGGAACGTGGCTTTCTGAGACAAAAGGGGCAGGACTTAAGGGATTCAAATAGAGGGTCCATAAGAATGTCCCCACATGAGAATCATTTCTCAGATCAGAAGATGTAAGCAGAGAAGCCGCTTCAGAAATCTCATTCCATGGCATTGGAAAAATATGGCTTTCCTTGAATCTAGGGATGGAACACTGTTACAGCTGCCAAATGCACTCTCAGAGACTGAGTGTAAAGTCTGATTTCTGAAGATCTATCAGGAACTCCAAGATCTCCAGGATGAAGTCCTTGTTGGTTGGGTCCAGTCAGCCTAGAAACACACTGATAATCTCTTCTTCTTTGCTAAGTAAGCCATCGTAATGAAGGACTTCCTAGTGTTGAGTAGGACTTGTTGGACAGTCTCTGAGCACTGCTCCTCCTCATCATTCAGCCGTGCAGCAGCCATGCCAAAAGGTGCAGGAAGCTGATCGCAGGATGGAAGAGTGGGGCTGTAGTCCTGAGTGAGCAAGTTGGGAGGGAGAGGAAGTGGTATGGGTGGCTGAAGTCTGAGAACCAGCACTGTCTCAGCCATGCTGGGGCAATCAGTATGAGCTTAGCTCAATCTACCTGGTGCATCAATATAACTTTCAGAATGATCAGAACAGGAGGAAAGGCATACAGAAGAGCCAACCACCAGCTGCAGCGGAAGGCTTTGGAGACGGAGACTGGGCTGAGGTGCCTTTGAGAGAGTAATAGTTCACTCTCCTTTAGTGACCATTTATGCTCAAGCAGAAAACCCTGCAGAAATGTTCCCAAGACAATTTTGGACTCCTATAAATAAACTGCAGCCAAAGTGAAGTCTTTGGTCCAAAATTGCCACAAGGTGATCACCACCAGGGAGAGTAACATAGAACATGTCCCCCTTTACTTCATAGTTCTTTGCAGTGGTATTGTCGGTGAGTATGTGAACCACCATCTGCTATCTGCTATAGTCTTGGAAGGCATGGCATCTGTTGTGGATTGCCCAAAGTTTCCACATATTAATATCAAGTGAGACATACTGTTCCAACCACAGGCCCTGTACTCTCAACAAATTCATAAGTGTCTCCCAACCCAGAAAGCAAGCGTTGGGAACCATGGATTTGGTCTGAGAAGGCCGAGTAAAGGGGACCTCGTGGCACACATTGTGTGGGGACCCCTACTTGTGCAGGGAAACCAGGAATTGTGGAGGGAAGTGAACAAACCTGTCCAGAGAATGCCCGGCAGGGCAGGAGACTGTTCGGAGCAACATCTAAAGGGGATGAAAGCACAGCCTGGAGAACTGGACCACCTGCATGCATCTGGAAACATGGCCCAACAGGCTCAGATACATGCGGACTGTTGTGGACAGCTGAGATTGTAGACTGAGGCAGAGCTGTTAAACTGCCTGGAATGGTTGGTTGGCAGGAATGCTCTGGACCTTGTGCAGTCTAATGGGGCCTAAAAACCTCAATTTTTTTGACTGGGAGCCAAAGTTCACTAGGCAGTGTTTAAAATGAGTCTCAGAAGGTTGAGCAAATGCGGTAGGGTGGTGATGTGAGTGAAAATCTTCTCTCTGGAGCCACCTTGGATTCCCTTCCTTCTGAGATATGCCATGATCAGCATCATGCATTTGGTGAAGTCTGGGGAGCAGGAGAGAGGCCAAACGGGAGAACTGTTTATTAAAATGAAATTCTCCTACCACAAAACGCAAAACTTTCTGTGGCTTGATAGAATGGCCATATAAAAGCATACAACCTGAAGGTCCAGAGCCGTAAACCAGTCATTCCAAGACAGCACAGGGGGGGAAAGCTGATAGAGTGACTATGAAGAAACTCTTGCACTTGATGAATTTGTTGAGGCATGAAGATCAAGAATAGGCCTCATTCCATTCTGGGATTTCAGTATCAGGAAGTATAAGGAGTAAAAGCTGTGCCCCAATGTCCTCCTCCATTGCACCCAGTCCAAACGTCAACAAAGACCTGACCTGCTTAATGAGCAGTTTCTTGAACAGACCAACAGACTCTGTGTGTGTGTGTGTGTGTGTGTGTGTGTGTGTGTGTGTGTGTGTGAGAGAGAGAGAGAGAGAGAGAGAGAGAGAGAGAGAGAGAGGGAGGGAGGAAGAGCGCACGAGTACACGCACACACACGTTCTCACTCTTCTTTCAGTTCTACAAATTCCTTATTCCCTCTCTCCTGGCCCTACATGGTGGAAAGTGACGACTCCTTTCTTATATCCCTGCTGCTCTACTGCAGACAGTCCAGATATTTGTCAAATGCACGTAATTCAGTATCACAGAGTTTAAAACTATTCTGAACTCACTTCAATTACCCTCCATAAAACCCACAGCTATACTAAATCTAAGCATCTAGAAATGAAGAGAAATGGACAGACTTCTCATTAGCATAGCTGTTACTTTCCTAGGACTTAATTTAATAGATATCATAGTGTAGACAGATATCATAGTAAAATACTCAAGGCAAATTATTTATAATCCCAACTGGCAAGACCTGTTAGTAAAACATCCTCAATGAATGCTAACAGCTTAAACATTTTTCTCCAGCTAAGACAACACTCAGAACAGTAAAAGGTACCTGCTCCTTGACCTCAATATTGTGTTCCCCTTCCAGAATGAGAGTAACTGCTTGCATGATTTGCTTTCCATGGGTACTCATTATTTGGTCTATGTGCTGCCAAAGCAAGTACAAATACATAATTAGTATACATTTTCTAGAGAAAAGGACAGTAACAGGGACATTTCCATTGTGAAAGTGAATAGAATTATTGTCAGCAGCAGCATTTCTAGGTGTTAGTATCTTTATACAAGGTATCAAAAATGTGGTGATACATCGCAGCAGAAAAGAGGAGTTATTTTTCTGTTCATTATTTCAGCCAACCCTTGTCACGGGGAACAGAATAAGTGACTGTAGTTTCATCCTACTTCCAATGAAGCTTGTTGAACATATAAACAATGATGGTCCCAGAGGTACACAGCTGTCACCGAGGGCATAATCTGAAGACTGAAGAATCTAGGAGTCATAAATGGATAATCTGTTGAACATGAGAACCCCCTGCAATGCTGGGGCTAAACAGGGCAACACATTCTTTTCATGTTTAAAAGGGGGACCACCAAGTAAGTACAGTGATATCACTTCTGTATATAGTACCGGTGAGACCAGAACTGGAATATTGAGTCCAGTTCTGGCGCCTGCACTTCAAAAAAAACTGAAATTTTGAGGCAGCCCAGAAAAAAGCCACAAAAAATTATTTGTGGACTGAAAATCTGTCTCACATTGAGACGCATAAGCAGCTATTTTGCTCACTGAGGTGAAGCTTAAAAGAGGTGACTTTCATTGTCTATAGCCACCCATCCTTGGAGGAGACAAGATATACAAGAGGACTAGTGTACCAGAAATAAGCATAACGCCCCTCAGTGGTTTCAATCTGGCTTTAAGAATGCGAATTTTTAAGTTAGGCTAATTAATCACTTGAACAGATTACCAAAAATATGGTAAATTCTTCATTACTTGGAGTCAAAGTCAAGTTTAGATTTAAAAAAAAATACTTCAGTTCAATGACAAGTTATTAGGCTTGATATGTGAATTACAGGGTGAAATTCTGTAGAGTAGAGAATTATAATGGCCCTTTTTGGCCTTAAAACAAAACAAAAACCCATCACTATGAAAGACATTAGGGTTACATTGGAATATCTGGGGCCATAATCTGGGTTGCAGAACCACTTTAAATGATGGTTAAGACACCAGTTTGATTGTCAGAGTTCAGGGGGAGTTTACAGAGCAAGTAGAAAAATATTTTTATTTGTAGATTGAGCTAATTTGATAGTAAAATGATTGAGAATCCAAAGGTGCACTTTCTACAGCTTCACTTTTTGTGATGGAAGCACATTTTACAGGGGTTATGTTCCTACATAGAAGTCCACCTTGCCAAATATTCACTGCACTTTTTATCTCTATTCTTTCCTAGATGAGCCATTTTTGCTTTTCCTCCATCTATATAACTTTAGCCATAAAACAATTACACCCTGCCATAAAACAATTCATGTGCTTAAATCTTGTATCATCTTATTCTGTTCTGTAAAATGGATATACAAACTGTGTGAATGCAAAATCCAACAGATCAAAATCAAGGACTGAAGAAGCTGTTTGGATCAGAATGATGTAAGAGACAAATGAAATAGCTTAGACACTTGTCTATATGGCACTGAATGTGCACACTATAGAGTGCTGTAATGTGCTATGCTCTAACTGCCCTCTGTAGACGCTGTAGGTACAAGATACCTAGTTCATCTTGGTATCGAGGTACCTTTTAGTTTGCGTCATCAGGGTCTACATGGAGCAGCATGTTGGAGTGCTCTCCAAATCACACTCCTGTAGTGCGCACTATTGTCACTGTGTTCACAAGCCGTAAGTAAGGAGAAAAATGGGTATCCTTAAGATATCTGCATTCCCATAATCAAGTTCATTTCAAAATACAGACCTCTTCTCCTGTTAGTCTCTTCAGAGGGTTACAAAAATGTGTTGTTTGTCAAAAGCTGTTCTAAACACAAAGAGAATCAAACACCTGTCCAAAAACGCACTGGTATATATATGCAGACATAACTAATGAGAGCAAGCTCCAGCTGCTTATGCAGAATTCTCTCTTTATTAAGGATTTTCACTTCCCCATGAGCTTTTATGACCATTTGCGTTTCTGGGTTTAGATACTGCAATAATGCACAATGAAGGCCTCAGAGTTTCAACAGCACTGTTAAAAAATGAACTTCCAGGGAAGGGTGATTTGCTTTTCAGATATAATAGATCTTTGGAAAGTAGACTATGCATTATGGATTTACAGTGCCCCACCTATGATTGCTGAGTTAGGAAGGAAACTTTTCTGGAGGATCTGTTTGTGGTTTTACTTACCGGACGAGTAGACAGAAGATTTCTGAGAAGTCCCAAAGTTTTCATTAGTACGTTTACATCTGAATCAGACAATAACTGGAATAACTGCTCTGTACTCAGACCTCGTAAGATGTCTGCTTTGATCTTTTGTTCTGCTTGAAATGCCATATTCTGAAGGATAGATACATACAGAAAAACTGAGCCCCATACCTCATATTCGCATTCCTCTACCATTTACTTCTGTCTTGGAATGTGGCTTCCATTCTGACTACAGAAGAATGACTATCATCTGCACTGCATATGTATTTGATAAAGCAACCCTATGAGCCATGCAAGGAAAGGTTACTCACCTCATAGTACCTAAAGTTCTTTCTGAGGTCTTGTCCCTATGTGTGGTACACTTCAGACAATTCACGAGCAGCACCTCTTCAAGGAGGCGGGTGTCCAAGGTGTGATGCTACAACAGATGGCAGAACTGTCCTGCCCAGGAAAACATCTGAGGCAGCCACCTGCACCAATGTATAATGTCTCAAAAAGGTGTATGCAGAGCCCCAAGTCATTGCCATGCAGATGTCAATGATAGAAATGTCCTTGAGGTAGGCCTCTGTAGAAATGGCCTCTCCTTTCCTCCATTCCATAAACGAGATTTCCAAAATTTCATTCTGTCTGTAGATGGCAAGGTCTCTATGCATATCCAAGGAGAGATATCGCTTCATCCCTCCTGATGTTGTTTAGGGTAGAACACAGGTAGATGGATACTTTGGTTGATGGGTGGATGCCCTATTCTTGTGGAGAACTATACCAGGGTGGTGAGATCTGCCATGAATGCCCCCTAGCTCCCCACCTCTTCTGACTGACATGTTACTTTTAGGGTGGGTAAACTGGGTAATAAATGTGTAAATATCCTGGGCCCCAATACTGACAATGTGGGACCTCTTATTCCCTCAGGGCAGGGCCCCAGTGGATGAGTACCAATATGTAAAGGGGAGGGTACTCAGTTCTGAGATACCCTAGAGACACCTGATGTGCTGTCTGAGCTGAACCTTCTCAGGGAGTTGTCTGGGGATGGGTGTCCTTCATTCTTCTTCTGACTCCAAACCCTAATCCAACACAAGAGCTCTTGGTACTAAAGGATGCAGTGATGACCTGTCTCTATTCATTTATAGTACCTGTGACAATCTAGTTCAGTGGTGTTCAATCTGTGATTCGCAGGACATATGATTTCCAAGGAGGTTCACACTCCCATTTGAAACATTTTAGGGGTCCACAAATGAAAAATGATTGAAAAAACCTTTGGTCTAGCTTAACCCAGGCTCGAAGATTCATAGATTCTAAAGCCAGAAAGGACCAATGTGATTATCTAGTCTCAGCTTCTGTATAACACATGCCACAGAACTTTCCAAAAATAATTCCTGGAACACATCTTTTAGAAAATGACTGACTGTGACTTAAAACATTGCTAGTCACGACACTTAGTAATTCATTCCAAAGGTTAATTATGTCTGCTGCTAAAAATTATACCTTATTTCAAGTCTGAATTTGTCTAGCTTCAGCTTCCAGCCATTGGATTGTGTTATACCTTTCCCTGCTAGCTTTAAAAGCACATTTTCAAATATTTGTTCCCTATGTAAATACTTCAAGACTAATCAAATCACCCCTTAAATCTTCTCTTTTTGCTCCTTGAGTCTAACACGATAAGGCATGTTTCCTAATCCTTTCATCATTGTCATGGCTGATCTCTCAGCTTTCTCCAGTTTATCGACATCTTTCTTAAATTGTGGACCTCACAACTGGACACCGTATTCTGCCAGCAGTTGCACCAGTGCCAAATATAGTTGGTAAAATAACCGCTCTACTCCTACTCAAGATTCTCCTGTCTCTGGATCCAAGGATTGCATCAGCCCATTTGATCCCAGAGTGCACCTGGAGCTCAAGTTCGGCTGAATATCCACCATGACTCACAGATCTTTTTCAGTCAGATGGGGTTGGAGACAGATACTGCAGAGATCCTGGCACTGGCTGAGATCTTGGTAGTGGGTATGGAACTCCCCAGTGTATGGTGACTCTGGTTCCGAAAGTGTGATTAGGTCACCTGGTGCCGAGCAGGCTGGAGCAATTTCCTGTAACTTGGGCCATCACTGCTGAGCAAACCAGATCTGACAATGACAATGCCGCATAGGTGCTGGCATTGTAGTATTACTCTTGGAATTGGAGGGTGATGCTGTCTTGCCCTTTGATGAAGTCTTTGGCTGATTGTTCCAGAAGCACCCAGTCCAGCTCCAGAACACAAGGTCACTCCTGACTTGGTACAGGACAGGGACTTCTGTCTCTTCTCAGAGGGCTTGGATGTGGAGCTTTCTCTCTTGTCTTTATGGGAGTGTTTGCCTCTTCCTTCTGCTCTGGTTGCGTTCTCTAGTGTGTCTCAAAGCTGATGGGAGTGGAGGTCCTGGAGCTGCCCTGAACCAAACGCAAGACTCTTACCTTCTTCAAGTTGATGTACAGGAGGGTCTCCCTGCCCAGAGACTGTCCCCAGTCTCATGGACTTTTCTTGGAATCAGAAGTACCCAAATGCTTTCTTGGGAACACCCTGCAGGTACTGCACCTGGGAGGATATGTTTCCCCAAGGCAGAACAGACAAGAGCCATGATAGTCTGTAACCAGGAAGGGCTTGTGTTGGTTGATGAAGTTCTTTTAAGCTGGGGTTCTTTGTCATACTTCTCCCAGACTGGGAAGGAAAGTGGTGGTGGTGTATAGGAACCATTCCCCACTCTGGGGTGCTGGGGAGGTGTCTAATTCCCAAATATTTATCCTAACTACAATTTATTTACAGAGAGAAGCTGAAAAGTCAGCACGTACATTGAAGCTCCACCCCAGACCATGGGAGGCAAGAAGGAATTAAGAAGCAGCACATGAAGAGCCGAGGTGCAAGAGTGGATCAAACAGACACTTGGAAAAATTCTCCAGTCCTGGGTGCATGGAACACATTGCAATCTCTGAAATACACCACACAAGGGAACAAGCACTCAAAGAATTACAGCTCATTAAGGACATCTTTGGATCGTCATATCTCTGACAAAGTCCCAAAGCTCACCCATTTTTCTTGTTTAAATCTTCCTCTGTACCTGTACTGTACCCCATTATAGCCTTACCTTTGAACCAATCACACAAATGAAATTGTTAAGTGGTTTGAATTTTATTCTTGTTTTGATCCCTTGATTTTACATTCTTTACACAATTCCATGGATTTACTTTCTGGTTAATATTTGTTGGAAATTATGGTATTGCAAAGCTTAAATGAATGGTTTGTTATGGACATAACTATACATCAAGAACATATAAACATAAAACATACCAGAAAGATCTTTGTTTTTTGGTTACTGGCTTATTAAATAAGTGGAAAGCTGACTGTAAGGAATTACAAAGGGATCTCATTAAACTGGGTAACAAAATGTTATATGAAATGCAATGTTCATAAATGCCACTAATGCACACTGAACAAATAATCCCAACTGGACATACACTATGAAAGGATCCAAATTAGCTGTTGCCACCCAACAAAGAGATTTTAAAGTCATCATGGACAGTTCTTTGCAAACAACTCCTCAATATGCAGCGGCAATTAGAAAAAAAACTGCTAACAGAATGTTAGAGAACATCATATTTAAATTCACAGTATGCCTACAACTTGAATACTATGTATAGTTCTGGTCACCCCATTTCAAAAAAGATATTAGAATTTGAAAGGATACAGAAAGGGCAAAAAGAAAGTGATTAGGGAAATGGAATAACTTCCATAAGAGAAGAGACTGAAAAGACAGACTGTTCAACTTAGAAAACAACTAAGAGGGGGATAAAACAGAGATATAGAAAATAATAAATGGGGTGGAGAACAGGGAAGTGTTATTTACCCCTTCACATGACACAAAAACTAGAGGTCACCCAATGACATTAATAGGGAACAGGTTTAAAAGTACAGAAGAAATGGTTCCGTCCTGTAACTGGTTCTTTGAGATGGAATGCAGCCATACAGGTGTGTGCAAAGCCAGTGCACTGGAGTCGTATCTTTTTGCCTAACAGTACTCACAGCGGGACAGCACTCAGGCCTCGTGCCTGCGGACCCTCCTGTGGCTATGGGAAGGTGGTGCCCCGACCCTCTTCAGTTCCTTCTCACCAAATGTCCATGAGAAGACACTCTGACGCAGAGGGAACAACAGGTGGATTGTGGAATACTTATCTACGCTACAAAATATAGTCTGAGCAGGATGAAGAGCAGGATCTCCACGAATGAGGACATCTTGTTGTGTCCAAGGCTACTGATAAGGGTAGGCATTGCTGGCTCTTAGGGGGAAGGCCAGGGACCTCAGTCTTGACCACAGAGCACACATCAACCCTAAAAACCACAATGGTCCATTGGAGACCTTTGGCGTTCATCAAGTGATGCAGAGCAGGAGGATGACTAACTTGGAATCAGAGCCCTAGGATCTCAGCAAGATGGGCAGAGTGATGCCCAAGGGAGTCAAGAGGCAGTCCAATTCATCTGTAGCCCAGAATGAGGCCGGAATCTAGCTTCTGTGGAAACAGCAGTACTGGGAACACCCAAGTGCCTGAATGTTAAAGGTGGTAAGAGCCGCCACAAGAGCACTTGTGGTGTTGGATGCAGCACTTCCGAGGAGGTCCAGGTGCTCTGCAACGATTCTGGTACTGGCTCTGGATGTGGTGCTGACAGACACACAGAGATTCAGCAGCTCCCTCCTTCAGAGGGCCATACACAGCACAGTTTTGGGAAAGTCCTGGACCAAAGGTGAGGCTGGGACTGAAAAACAGAGATCTGCGGTTGCCTGGTATACCGATGACATGGACACAGTTGGTACCGACATCAATACTGGATTCAACAGATGGCTGAAGGCTTGAACCAGAGTCAACAATACGGGGTCTCTGCCATTCCCACTCAGTACCGGGAAAGAATCAGAGATACCAGAGCTTTCCTAGTGGAGGCAGAAGCGTTGCCCCACAACCTGGAGTAGTCTCAATTGGTATTATAAAACCTCTTCTTTGGTAACTCTTCCATGAGGTACCTGCCCCGGAACAAGATGTGGCAGTGCTTGTCAAGTGCAAGGGCGATCTTCAGCCCAAGAAGGGCCTCCTTATTGGATCAGGACTCATGAACTGTTCAGGCTGGTGCTGCTCGATGTCCCAGACCAACAAGAGTTCATTTCTTAAACAATTTACAAACCCAACAGCTCTTTAAGATGGGCCTCACCAAGGCAAGGTACTAAGTGTGTGGGTGACTGTGGGCAATCACAACTCCATATAACAGACAATATTTAAATTCTGGTGAGGGCATCACCAGGGAACACTATCAACTAATACTATTTAACTATTAACTAACACTAACTACCGTATATACAACAAACGCAAGGTTGTGAGACAAACCACACAGAGCTCCAAATTTAGCCATAGATGGTGAGATGGAACTGAGGAGATTGGGGCAGTGCTGCCTCACGTAGGCAGCGGAGGGGCACAGCCATAAGGCATGAGTGCTGCCCATTCATGGACATTGCTAGGCAAAAATCTCCAGCTCTAGCACACTAGGCGCACACACCTATAAGTGGAATATACATCTGCATCTACTCAAAGTAGTACCTCCTTGCACAATGCACAGTCAATGAGTGGAACTTGTTGCCATAGGACATTGTGAAGGCCAAAAGTATAACTTAGTTAAAAAATAATTAGACAAGTTCATGGAGGATTGTTCCATCAATGACTATTAGCCAAGATAGTCAGGGACACAACCCCATGCTCTGGATAGCCCAAATCCTCCAATAACCACACACTAGAACTGGGTGATAGGGGATGGATCACTCAAAATTGCCCTGCTCTGTCCATTCCTCCTGAAGCATCTGGTACTGGCCTCTGTCAGAAGACAGGATACTGGTCCAGATGGACTACTGGTCTGACTCAGTATGGCTTTTCTTAAGATACTTTCAGGGACCAATCATTGTTTTCTTGTATAGTCACACAGATAGGCAGGCTGAACGTTTGCAACATTGTTTTTAGTAACTGGTATGATCTTCATGGTCAAAAGTAAAGTCAGGATCTCCCTTCCTTGAAGTGTGTTTTGGTAGTTGTGTATGGTTGTATGTGATGCTTGTATAAACTGATTGTGTGTGGTGTTTGTTAAACAATATTTCATTGGAGTGAGTACTTACCATTAAGGCCCATATGCCATTCACTCGCAAAGCAAGATTTTCACTCTGGGTTAAACTACATAGAAGTTCTATGGCTCCTGATTCTAAAATAGGCTGTAATGGACAGGAAAAAATATACAGCTTTAGAATACCGTGTGTGAATTTACTCGCCTTACACGTACATCATCAGTAATCTATCAAACATGGCACTGGACACTGTGTTTATCTCAAGATGGATCTTGATGAGGTACTGAAGACATTACTAAAATGAAATGTGTATAAATACACACTCTTTTCAGACAACCTTCTGTCTCAATAGGCTGCTTGCAATGAAGGAATTGATTTTTGATCCCTTGAGCAGGTGGACAAGACAAGTTTCACTGTCTTTAATTGCATTTAAACAGGCTGTACTTGCTCTTCACATTCACTAATGAAGACACATTGAGATGCAATGAGTCCAACATGTATACAAATAACAGAACAACAACAAAGTGTAATAAGACCAACTCTTAAGACTTCTAGTGACAACCTGAGAAAAACACAAATAGCTTGTGATATTATCAGACCATGAGGTCACAGGACAAACACCTACATATAAACTTTGAAAGCCCTAGATTATTATGTGAAAGAGAAACTACAATCATAGGATAATAAAAGCTTAAGACTGAATCCACAAGTGGTAGAAAATTCAGTGTTATGGTTCCCATGGGAACAACAGGCCAAATTCTGCCCTCAGTTACACCTATGTGACTGTGTAATAACTTCACTAAAGTCAATGGAATAACTCAAGATGAGGAAATATTTACTCTGTGCACAGGTCTGCAAAAGCGCTATGTACCATTTATGGCCACATAAGGCCTCAAAATAGTGGTGAATTTAACTTAATTTACATCAGTTTATGTGAAAGCAGAATTTGGCTTTTAATTCTGTTTGCATATACATATGCTTTATCCTGGGGTCTTTCATTACAAGTTGGCAGAATACTGATCACTGTAGCATGATTTGGGAAATGCTAATTTACATATATGGATTAGTCATTACAAGTTTAGAGATGAAACACAGCTTGGGTGACGTTGTTTATTGTGAAATTATGTGGCATCAACAGTAATAAAATCATATTTTTGAAAAAAAAATGTAAATTTTATCATCTTATTGAGAATAAACGTGTAGCAGTGCTTATTTGAAAAAAGCTAGTCTCCACAGTAGTATTCATAGTTGTCACAATATTGAAAAGGTTATATTATAACAGTGTGAAGAGTACGCTGATACTCCTTGGCAAATGAAATAAACATGTTAAATACTACAGCTGCCAATCTGTTCATTTTGGCAAAATTCTCATGAAAATCAGCCAGGAGCTGGGACTCCCATGGATTCTAGCTCCAATGCAGCCTTGCTGGGGGGCTGTTGTGGATCAATGGATTCTGGGGAGCCTGGCAGTTGGCTCCTGACTTGGCTGCCTCCCTGGGCTGCTCTCCACCCTGAAGAAGGAGTGAGCAGGTGGCCAGCTGGGCAGCCATTCCATGGAAATTTCAGGGATTTATTTTGTTCTGCCAAGGAACAAAATACCCCAATCACTGAAAAATCCTGCTCTAGTTCAGCTCTACTAAATACACAGAAAATTATTTTTGCTACAATAGTTGGTATTTAATTTACAAGTCTTGAAGTGCTACAAATAAAAAGGAAAATATAGCATATGATAAATAAAATAAAATCCTTCATAGTCATTTGAAGGAATTTCAAAAGTGTGTCTCATTTTAGGTAGGCAAATAATGTCCAAGTAAAGACACATTTGCATAAACAATTCTCACATTTTCATTAAGACACAGTCTCCATCTAAGGGCTTGTTTTTAATCAGGAGATCTGATCACATTTAGACATTAGGAGGAGAGGAGCTAGCTGACACCACAACGACCCTGGCTGACTGGGCACTGTTGAGAAGGGTGCAAGCACAGCCTGTTGACATGATGCCGAACACTCCATTGTTGTTTATACTAACCAGTTCCTTGTTATTGGCTTCTGTTAGTTAGCTCTGTTCCCCACGATCATGTCTAAGCATGATAAGCTCTCTTGATGAAGAGAACCCCATATAAATGGTCCAGTAGCTACCAGAGTGTAACAGATCCAATCTGACCCCTTTGCCATGTCAGAGGCAAGAAATGTGAAATGAAGTCACAAAGGAGGCTTTACGTTCCGATAAAATTGTGGCACATCACTACTGAGTGAACTGAAACATTTCCTTATGACAATTCCTTATAACATCTTTATTTTTAACCATTCTTCCAGCCTAATCAAAGGCACTAGCCCTCCCTAAGGACTAGCTATGGCCTTACCATGTTACACATTGCCAATCAGCCACTTTTGCTTAGGCGTGTTTAGAAATGTATGGATAGAATTACTTTATAATGTGAGAAGTTTTTCTGTTTCCATCACATAGAGCAGATAAAAGGATTTTCCTCAAACCTAAAAAATTCCCCCATGTGCTCAGACGGAATATTGAAAATTATAGCCGAAAAGGTAAATGTTTTGCCTATTCTAATACAGAAATACATACATCAGAGTGAAATGAATACATTACAGAATTCAATAGATAAAGAACACACTAACCATACTGTACACTTCTTAGGCCAATGGTTTTCAAGCCATGGGTCGGGACCCAGTACTGGGTCGCAGACCCTCAGGTATTGGGTTGCGGCGCCCCCTGCTGCTGCCACCAAGAGACTGGAATACATTGCTCAAAGATGTAATTGTTGGGTCATGAGCATAAATTGTTTTCAACTGGGTCCCGAGGAAAAAAGTTTGAAAGCCACTGTCTTAGGCTGCAATATGTATATTGTTTGCTGTATGCAACATATAGTGATAAGCACCAAGCACACACACTGCATGGTGAAATGCTTACTGTACTTCATATAAGCCAACACACACTAAACAATAGAATTAATATAGAAGAAACTTCTTGAGCATTCACTTTTGCTTAGCCTGATGAAATCACATTCCTGCAGTTATGGACCATTTCTAACCATCTAATCACACTGAAGCCAACAGAGGTTTTGGCACTGTGTTTAATGAAGGCATGATTGGGCTTCAAGTCTGTGAACTCAAACTGCTGAAAGCAGTCTCTCAGCTGTCAAAACCTATCATCTAAAGAAGACTGAAGTCCATTTTTAATTATGGTTTACCATGAGCTGAGACATAAATCTAGGACTACGTACTCCCCTCAGTCCACAGATGTCAGAAAGAGATTTGCAAAGAGATCAAGGGGAGCCTCTGGTCTTGATGCAGTAAAAGATTTTAGTTATAATAATTACTTACTATTTATTCAGCCCCTTGTTGTCATATGCAGCGCCATATCTGCTCCATCTTAGGTCACCACTCTTCCTGTCCATTTCAATTTCTTCCCCAACCCTCTCTTTTTCGCTACCTTCTCCCTTTCTTTACATGTCTCCTATGTTCTTCCCTCTGCATTTCCATCCCTGTTGCAATTCCCACTTCCCCACTCACCACACCGCCCTGCTAAAATTACCATAAATTAAATAGATAACTTTATTTTATTTTTTAAAAACCCAACAGACACTAGTACTTGTGAAAGTTGTCGGCTTGACAGCCCTGGATACTGAAGTTAGCTGATTTGTCTCTAGAACAGATGCAGCACAGGCAACAAGGCAGATTCATATCAGAAAGGTGTTTTTAAACCTTACTAAAGGAAGAGCATGGTAGTAAAGACAGGTCTCATATACCATATACATGTAATTATATTAGACTAGGACCACCCATTCTGTCACACCACTGCATAATTACAGGTGTTTTATAGCCAGCCTATCAATGAAAAAATTTCACCATCCAAATGTTACAACTGTAATGCTTTAACAGTATTTGATAACAATTAAGAAACTTCTTTGTTTACTCAAAAGTCATTTCTGTACCAGAATTCTATTAAACGAACATTAAGAGGAAATTATAGGGATCTGCTATACCAACCTCTTTGCTTGGAGAAAATTCAAGGAGAAGGTTGCATAGTGTGGAAGATGCTACCACCAGAACTTCATCTGGCGCATTCTGTAAAACCTACAGGTGCAAGGAGGAGAGTGGGGAGCCCCATTAATTGTTATGAATAAGGCTAAGATCATTTTAAAACAAAGCTAAGGTTTTGCTTAGCAAGAGCCATCAGCTATGCCACACGGATATGGTGGGGTTCAGGAATTCTCCTCCATAGTCAGCCTGTTGAAGCAGAGCAATTTTGAACAAAAAGACCTTCAGGCCCTATGATCTGATATCTATACAAAGGGAAGGTGAAGCTGTTGAAGGACTCCCTCTCACCCATTTGTGTCCTGTTTTTTTACAGGCCATAAAAGCTGTTCCTGTATGAAACAAATAACTCTGAAAGAGTTACATTTTTCCTTTTCAGTGGATTGCAGAACTGGCACACTGAAGAGGACCAATCCGCGTCATCCATGTGATAGCTATAAGTAATGAAGTCTTAATGGAGAGGTAGAGAAGAGAACAGGTAACTTTTGGCTTGAAGGGGAATTCCTCAAGGGACTGAGAACCAAATTAAGGACCCACCAAAGGAAGAGGGATCCAGACCAGGAGAAACAAGTCTTTACAGAACGTAACTGTGGCTGGAAATCCACACAACAATCAAACAGCTCTGCAGCCTAAGCCTCGTGAGCTTGAGTTGTGAGTTATTTGGTTCTCAGTTCCTTGAAGCCTTCCTCCTTCTAGCCAAAATCTACTTGTTCTAGGGTGACCAGATTTCCCGATTTTATAGGGACAGTCCTGATATTCGGGGTTTCTTCATATTATAGGCACCTATTACCCCTCATCCCCATCCTGATTTTTCACACTTGCTATCTGGTCATCTTAATCTGTTCTCTTCTCCACCACTCCATTAAGACTTCATTACTTACAGCTGTTTCTGATTGGTTTGCCCATTCTCTCCTCCAGAGGCTGCCATTTTCCCATAGATAACTGTATATGTGCAGTACAGTTTGCCTTTCACTGCCCTTCTCCACTAATTCAATACAAACCCTTCTTCACCACAACTTGGTTGTTCAATAAAGTGCAATGCATATGACAATGCAATACGTGCTTTTTCCCTTTTATGTTTAGGCAGTCTGATTTTAAAATCATCAACTCTGATTCCCCTCTCCTATATGAGGCTGGTAGTTCTGGGGCTGGACTTGGGGATGGGAGGGTTATGCCAGAGGTAGCAGTGTAGAACTGCATGACCCTAACAGGAACACAGAGATTCTGCCTTAGACTGAAGAGGAATGCTCTATCCACATCAGAGCCCTGCCTCTTCCAGCATCCTGCTCCCTAGGAAAGTGTTGGAGGTGGAACATATGGTCAGAGTTGCTCCTCATAAGCTGAACAGGTGAGTGGAGAGGAGTCCTCTCCTATGTTGCTGAGTAAGGGCTAGGGGCAATCTGGCCTTCAGTACCTGTTTCGAAACAGGCCATGTTACATTTCAAAAGAGAAAGTGCAGGCAGTGACACTTTGTTGCTACTGGACTTTTACTGTTTTGTGAACCTCAAGAGAAGATCACATCAAGGTGATATCTATTAAGACTCTACAGAAAGACTCTGGAACTGAAGAACAGGTGACATCCTCCAGGCCAGCATTTCCATCAAACCAAACCACTTCCATGTGTCTGATTCTTCCTATTTTTCGTCTCACCTTCATTAAGGGTTTCCATACAGCGTGATCCTGGAAACTCGTCCGTAGCTGCTGCACAGATCGGGACAAACTGTGCAAACATCTATAAAAAAAAATTAAATGAGGTCTGTGAAATACTTTCACCGTGTTTCTCCATACAGATACAGCTAGGAATATGATAATTACTAAACAAACTATAAGAAATATTTTACTACTATCTTTGATTTATTATCGGAGTCCAGAAACTACTTTAGGTTAGTTTTAGTGTTTGACAGATAGCATGATTTTTAGTAAATTAAGAACCAAAAAGAAAACAGAGTTAAACACGATGAAATTATTTTATTTAGACAAGGAAATTTCATACCTGACTGCAGATAGCCGCACCTTGATACTAGACTCAGACAAACCGTTCACAATTCGGTCCATCATATTTTCAGTCTCAATGATCTGGAGAAAAAGGTTAATGGTCCATGAATAACAACATGAGGTGGACAACTGTTCTATTAATTGTAAATGCTACTGTTCTATTCTCATTTATCTAGAACATTCTAAATTTGGCATATGAAGAGAATTTACCTTAGAAACAACTTCTTTGCCCTGATGAAACCACTGAACACAACAATTAGACAATTCCATCTACTCTCTGTCTGATTGTGGTTTACAAAATATGTTACTGAGTAACAGGCAGAGAGCTAAAATTTTAATATGACATGGGTAATGATTAAATACCGCCATAGCTTAGAGAAGACGTGTCATTTTGAAATCATCTAAAACAGGAATGTGCAAATCATAGTCCGGATATCAATTTAGGATAGCGAGCTGCACAGAGATCAAGAGTAGAATCTGACTTTAAGTAGCAAGTGAACTTTAAACTGTTCTTCATTAAGCACAGATTCACCATCACTTAGTGGGAAAACATGCTCCTTTTTAGCAAAACAAACTAGGAGTCCTGTGGCACTTTTAAAGACTAACAAATTTATTTATTGCATGATTATTTGTGGCAGAAAATCCCATTCATCAGATGCTTGAAGATGGGGAACTTACAGAATGGGAGCAAAATACATGCAGAGAAGTGTAAGTCATAAGATGAATTCAGACTGTTACAGCAAATGAAAGCAGTTGTTTAGATTCAAATAGTTTTAACAGCATATAGAAGGAAGTGAGGTCAGGTTAGCTGTTGTAATGGGAAAGAAACCCCATAGGCTCTGTTTAGCCCTAAGCTGACAGTGTCAAATCTGCATATGAATTCGAATTCTGCAGTTTCTTTTAGCAGTTTTGATTTGTTAACCATTTGCCTGAGCACGGATATTAACAGATCAACAATGGAGTGATCAGGAAGATTGAAGTGTTCCCCTACTGGTTTTTGAGTGTTATTTCTGATGTCAGATTTGTGCCCATTTACTCTTTTGCACAGAGACTGCCCTGTTTGTCCAATGTATAAGGCGTGTGTGGGGGGAACATTTCTGGCACATGCCGGCATAAATCACATTGGTGGATGAGCAGGTGAATGGGTCCTTGATGGAGTAGCTGGCATGACTAGGTCCTGTGACGGTGTCTTTTGTGCAGAAATGTGGGAAAAGTTGGCAATGTGGTTTGTTGCAGGGATATGTGCCTGCTTTAATGTTTCTGTTTGGTCTCTAATTGCTGGTGAGTATCTGTTTAAGGTTGGGGGGCTATCAGTAAGCGAGGAGAGGTCTGCCACCCAAGGCCTGAGAGAGTGAGGTATCGTCTTGTAGAGTAGGCTGTAGGTCCTTGATGATGTGCTGTAGAGGTTTGACTTGGGAGTTATAGGTGATGACCAGTGGCCTTCTGTAGTTTTCTTTCTTGGGCTTCTCCTGTAGTAGTTGACTTCTGGGTACCATTCTGGCTCTGTGGATCAGTTTCCCAGGTGGGTACTGTAGTTTTAAGAATGCTTTAAGGTGTCTGTCTCTGTCTGAGGGATGGGAGCAAATGTGGTTGGTTATATCTTCGAGCTTGGCTGTAGACAATGGATCGAGTGGTGTGTCCTGGATGAAAGCTCAAGGGGTGTAGGTAACTACAGTGGTCCGCAGGTTTTTGGTATAGGGTGGTGTTTATGTGTCCATCACTATACTGTAGTGCCCAGAAAGTGGATCTCCTCTGTTGAGTGTTTCAGGCTAAGGCTGATCATGGAGTGGAAATTGTTGAAATCTCTGTGGAAATCTTCAAGGGCATCCTGTCCATTGCTATGTGTACCTGCATGGCCCCACAACATGCCAATGTTTTTACGGCTGACTTAGAACAATGGCTTCCTGAAGACTCCTCCCCAAGTACCATTCCTCATGTTACATTGATGACCCTTCATCATCTGGACCCATGGACAGGATGCCCTTGAAGATTTCCACAGAGATTTCAACAATTTCCATTCCATGATCAGCCAGTTTAAAAAGTATTACAAAATTTTCAATAAATTTACTGTGGAGATTATTATATATTTAACTGTTTCTTTTCTATCCTTCAAAATTATTCGGAATGTATTACACTCTTATTTTGAGAAAAGTGATATACTTTAAGACTATCTTTGGTTTAGTAAGGATGAAACCTTGTAAAACACAATTTGAAAGCATTCCTTGCTCTCCAACAGGGCTTTCAGGTGGCTGTCAGTCCCAGCCTGATGGCAGCCAGCACTGAAGGATGACCCTCTCCAGACTCACCTTTTTCCGGATGTCTTCATCATTTGCTCCAAGTGAAGCATACAGCTTGAATGCAGCCTGGCGTAGTTCATGAGCATGCTTTAAATCATGGTCAAGCTATTAAAAAAAGTAATCAAAGTTACGTACTTTATGAGAGGTAATTTAAACTTTCATATGGTATGGTCTTAATGGTTACAGATTAGTGCCTGTTTACTGGGGTTTTGATCGAGTTACACACTTCAAACAGGCAGGATCATCACTGAAACTGCAGATTAACTTTAATTATGTGCTGATGTCCCCCTGAAATCAATAATTAAACTCACAGTTAAGTGCTTTCTGAATTGTAGCCTATACAGACAAACAGTAACAACCAAGCAACATATGTATGCAACATCTCAAGAAATAAAGGACTGATTAGTTAGATTTTGCTAGACCAAACAAACCCCTCGTTCCTCTTCTTCTACACATGGGCCGAAACCAGAGCAAAGTGGCCTCTTTTCACCATGCCCACCCCAACACTTGCAGGTTCAGACTGAGGAAAAACAACTAAATTTACTAGGATCTAGACAGCACTCCCAATAAAAGTTGGATGGTCTCAAGAGATCAGAATTGCTCTTAGATCTTTGTGCTGAAAAGTTCCATCAGATTAAGTAATGGTATCTATTTAATAGCACACAAAAAAAACATTGTCAAGAGAATGTAGAAGTTGCAGCATTAAGCACTCAGAAGTCTGGAAACGCTAAAGGAGTATGGAGTATGCTTAACTCTGCCCCAGTGCATCCACAATACAGTACAACACATTACTGCCTTATTGTATACAATTTCTCAAATAGGAGAAAAAAATTATCTTGCAGAGCCCCGCTTCATTCGATCTGCAGTTTACAAGGCTGAGTAGGCATACAAGTGTAATACTATGGAGAGTTGTAAAAAGTGCTAAAAAAAACCTTACTATGAAGGGGTTAGACGCAGGTGTGGAACGTTGGCCTTTTGATTCTATACTCAATGCAGTGCTTCCCAACTTCTCCTTTGCCATTGCACATCTTGACACTTAATTATTCTGAGGTATACCACCATACAGTTTCCAAATAAACTCAAGAATATTCTTAAATCAATCCAGAAGTCTTCAAGTGATTTTTAAAAAATAACTGCATGGCACACCTGCTCAGGCCTGATGGCACATCAGTGTGCTGTGGCGCATCGGTTGGGAAAATTTATGTTTCATAACCAGCTACTCAACTTCTTTTTTGTGTGTGTCTTATTTATTCCATTTAAAATGGGGCTAAAAATAATTCTTTGCACTGGCATGGTATTTTTTCTTCTCTGACTCTCTAAGCATTTTGTAAAGGTGGGTAAACAAGAGCATCCCCACACTATAGGAGTTTGAGAACAAAATCTGCCAACTGTGCTCTCCTGGGCTATTTCAGAGCCAAACCGGATTAGAGGGCCTTCTCTTTCTTGAGTACCTTCTAAAATGTGGAAGAAGGGGAGGGAGAAGGCCAAGAATACTTTCCCTGCCTGTGATCACCATGCCTCTCTTCGATTCTCCCTTCTCTGGTGAGAAGGGAGGAGGGTTAGAGTGAGTAAGCAGAACAGGGAGACTGAGCATGCAACTCCATGCTGTCATTGTAAAGGAGGTTAAAGAACTAGATAGAAGGTAGTGGAGTAAGTGCTTGGCTGACAGACCTTTGGGCCCTCACTGCTCCTACATTGTTATCTGCCTGGAATGTTCCTCCTCAGCGTAGGACAAGGGAAACTTACACAACAAAAGTCTGAACTGCCAAAAATATTAAGGTCTTGATCCAACATTCTCTGATTTCAAGAGGTGTAGGATCAGGCATTAATATAGCAATGCAAAAACTAGAAGACAATTTTAATTGAAGTTTTGAGCATTTAAGACACTCATTTGCAATTTCAAAATCTTTCTCATCTATGCTGGAAAGTTCTGAATTCACTGAGAAAAAACACATACCCTTTTGATATCGGTGATTGCGCTGACTGAGCTGGGATACTTGAAGTAATCAGCCAGCATTGCAATAAGATGATCTGTGATACTGGCAATTCTCTGGAGTTCCACATCTGTTTCAATCAGATAGGCAAGTGTTTCAGCTCCTTCTACTCGCTCCTCCAGCAATCTCTCCTTACTACACATCCGAACCAAACTTGGCAGTGTCTGGAGGGCATAGAATTTAACTTTAGTTTCAGAGAGGATAATTTGTAAGTCTTTATAGATTCCATTTCAGTTGGATGTTTAGCACAATTCTCCTCACCTATGTTTCTTAAAGAAAAAAAGGTTCAAATTGTTGCAGGAATACATACAGAAATTTAGTTCAACTTATTTAACCACAACTTATTAACTTGTTAGCACTCATCACTGCAATATAAGGTTCTCTACTGACAATATTTTTGTACCCTCAGCAATAATACTCTCTGCAAATGTCATATCCAGAAAGGACCCCAACCAAAATTGTTCTGTATGGAAGCTCAAATGTCCATCTAGCAGTCTTTACTTGCAAAGCTTTATTTGTAGTACAGAAAAGAACCCTGTGATTTGTCCCCAGAACTCATCAGCACTGCTATGGAAGAGGTTTCTAGGCACCAAAGTGCAAATGAGCACATCAAATATCCCACTTTGATTCTAGCTAACATTTCCCAATTCTGTACTGCCACAGTCAGCAGCTCTGACAGTAGAAGTGGAGTGATGCCAAAACAAAAGTATGGCCAATGACATGTTACAATGATTTGTGTCTCATTCTCATGGTGAAAATAAAAAGCTGAGTTATAACTTAGCAATAACTGGGATGCTAGAAAAATATTGCCTTCATGTTGTCAAACTCTTGGAATCTACACATCATGCTGAGAGCAACTGAAAGCAGAAAACCTCAAGAAAGGTCCATGAGTTATCATACATGGAGATAAGCAGGAGACAAAGGCCAGGAAGAACATGTGGCCTCTCCTCACTCATTTAACATTGTCTTATTTGGAAACACAGGGGGTTTGATGCAGCAGGAAAGTAGCGTGAGGGAAAGATAGATCTGTGAAGTCTATATATTATTACAACTCCAATTATTAGTACATAATTTAGTTTTCCCCTAACGACATTGCCACCAAAGAATCCCACACTTGGGGATTAGATGTGCAGTAGTCCACCATAGAAAGTGGGTTAAGGAGCTACAAAAGAGGGATTGCGAGATATTTGTCTCAATATGCGCATCTTATCTAGGCCGGTCATTAAGAGTTTGTTGGGTAAAAATGTACGATGAGTTTCATATGGTCACTCTGGAACTCTTTACCTCTGGACCCCTCTATTATACTCCCTCTTGCCAAATGATTTACTTGTAGTGCTAATGGGATGGGGCTATAGGCCATCTGGAATCAGAATTCTGTCTGCAAATAACTGATCTGAATATAGGTGGATCTAAGTGGTCAGCCTTTGCACCCTTCTCTAAATCCAAAAAATAACCAGGAGGTTTTCCAGAAAATCTTGGTATTCAAGTGATGAATGCCTGCTTCACAGACAACCTGTGGAGCAAAGCTGACTCAGATGGGCCTGAAGATCTGGCAAAGAAAAACCACAAGATGATCAGAGACCAACCACAGCAAAGATCTCCAAGGAGAAAATATTTCAAAGATGTTTAGACAAGAAGCTCTCTTCCAGCAGAGCCTGAAAGCACAACTGCTATTCTGAAGATCTTCTCTTATTCTTTTAAAATCAGCTTCTCCTTTTATAAAATATATGTACCAATATTCCACTCTATTCTATATTACATTCATCCTGTTTCCCTACTCTCTCTACCTATATACCATGAAAATCACACTACCTCCTTCTTTCTAGCCTCAGTGAAAGACAGCAGAGCTCAGAAGAGGTTTTCCATTTTCGGAGCTGCTCTGTGCTCCTTCAAGGTGCACTTAATAAATCTAAAAATCATAAAGTAAACTGAATTAAAGTTATAGGACCCAACTGTTTGGTGGTGTAACTCAACTTCAGAGTGATAGTAGAGACTCTGGCTCACAGTTTTATATTCTCCAGGAACTGTACAAACATTAGACTTGTCTAAACTCTAAGTTAGTGCTCAGCAGTTTGGGGTATAAATCAACAGTGTTGCAGTATGCTGAGCAAAAGCTATCTTTGCAGTCCCCACAGCTGCGCAGTAAAAGTTCCCTAGCATGCCCTGACCTACTGCTGTTTGAAACAGAAGTACACAAAGCACTCCAGGGAACTTTTACTGTGAAGTGACAGGATACAGATGAATAGCTGGTGCGTAGCATGCTGGAGCATTAGATTTACACTCTGCACTCACTTGTCATTTAAACATGCTCACTTTGTCTTCCTAGCAGCCTTGACATCCATAAATAAGTATTACCACCTCAGGCTATGTACACACGATAAACTTGTCCCGCAATAACTTATTGCGGGACAAGGAAAGCGCTATAAATATAGCGCTTTTGTGTCTACATACGTGCTTCTTCTATCGCAAAGGAGCATTCACCCGTGTGAATGCTCCTTTGCGATAGAAGAGCAGTGCATGGTGGGCACCTGTCCCACCATGCACTGCCCACAGCCAGCCCCCTAGCCCAGCTGCAGGGCTTCCGGTGGCAGGGGGGGCTGCGTTGCCAGCCCCCGCTGTCATCCGAACCC
>ML685789.1:20786830-20869853 GCA_007922175.1 Pelusios castaneus | reverse complement strand
CCAAGTTCATTCAGGAAATAAATATCAGCCCAAGGAGTATCACCAAGTCTCCTGCTTGTGAATTCTCTACTTTACTCCTGAGTAGACCAAAGTGCCTTTTCTTGTTTGCTCCCCATCTAGGGCATGAGTAGAGATGCTGAGTTAGGTTCCAGTTTCAGAGGCAAGGGTTAATTGGCATGGCACAGAATCACTTGAGCCAACCTTTTAGCCTCTCTAGAAATTATTCAGGAGCACTTAAAAAGGAAGAAGTAGGTAACTGCTGGGGGCATGGATCCAGCCATGATGAGAGAAATTAACTCCCACAGAAGTGTGATTTCTAGGACACATAGGATTTTGTTTAATGTTAAAGACTCTTCCGTGCCTCAACCTTGAAGAAACCGAGAACCTGATACTGTGTTTGTTTAAAGCTTATATGAGATTTTCTACCTCCTTTTTTTTGAAGAAGGATGGGCCCACAGACTGTGGTCTCTTTCTGCTCTGGGAAGAGGTTTTTTTTAAAAAAAACAAAAAAGATTCTCTTTCCTGAAGAAAACACAGAAATCAAGGCCTTCATTTTTTTAAGGAATGTTTTTTAAACAAGTGATTCCAGACTTCGGTGTGCTTTGAGACTGGAACAAGCGAACCTTGGTCTGGAGAATATTAGCTCAGTGACTCCCTTCCAAGACCTTCACTGCCCTATGTAAAAAATGGGGTTAGTAAAAGCATTTTGAATTTTTATAACACTCATCTATAGATCTCAAAGAAAGCAATACAATACAATACAACAGCAATAAAATATTATTAGCTTCAAATAGTGGGTTGGGGTAATTAAGGCACTGAGGTGTTAAGCTGAAAAATACCACCATGCCACTGTACAAGACTTGATTTAGAATAGTGTTCTGTTTAGCTTAAGGCTTTTCAAAGCCACGTGGGGAATATATAGCCACAAGTTCCTTTAATTTTAATTTCCATGAAATGGGATGCGGAAGAGCTGGGGATTCTGGCATAAATTCAGATGGGAGGATATAGAAATTTTCAGTTCTTTCTATAACCAAATGGTCTGAAGCAATCAGCTTTTATTCTTTGAAACTGGACATTCCCCATAAGGTGGAAAAGGGAAGGAGTATAATTTAGGACTAGTTATAGAGGTTCTATGGTAAATCTTCAATCCGCCACTGAGTCACAGTAGCCACAGATACATCTGAAGCAGAGGAAGGTGACTTTGAATTATTAGGGAAAGATGTTCCCAGATTTCCCGGATCTCCCTTTCTGGTAAAGCTGAAACTAGGATGAAAAAGTAGGCTGTTGGAATTCAGATCTGCTTTGAAATTCAAAGGTCTAATGTTTCCTATGGCTGTGAAAACACAATACACCTGGTAATGAATCTGATATCTTTATACTTTCCAAGGTGCCATCTGTTTGCTAACTGAACAAAAATCAAGACTCAGAAGTGAAGATCTGGCAGCTTATTTTCTGAGGTAATTGTCATGAAAGATGTTCAAGGATTGAGGCACATTGTTGTAGGAAAGAAAAAAAAAAAAAAAAAAAAGTACCAACCTCAGAGCATTACCCTGCCTCTTCTGGCTAGTGGACAAAAGTCTGTCATTTCTCTCAAGAACCAGACTTGTAAAGAAGGAAACCTTCCATATGGGATAATTCTAATGGGCCAGGAGGGCCTGATAATTACTCACTCTCATGGCTAAAGTAGCACAGGAATATAATTTTCTCCTCTGCAGAACTATCTTCCTTAACTATCAAAATGGGTAGATAGAAAACACTGGTGCATTTTGCCATTTTAAAATCTGCTGACAACCAATAATCCAGAAACTGGGCAATGAGAATGAATCAAACCCGCTTATGGAAACCTGATAAGAGTCTGGCCTTTTTGCTACTGAAACTGGAATGAATCAAACCTCTCAAGGAGATTCCCAAAACTCTTTGTTTATTAAAAGGGCTATTTTTAGCCTAGTTCAAAGAAGATCAAATAGTTTGTAATTGGGATTTACCCTTAACTGAGATAAAAGGAATACTGCAAGCCTGATCCAGGCAAGTTATCAGCTTCTGGTGGGGATCCCAGGCCTCTGGAGTAAAGAAGGAAGAGAAGAGACTCTCTTGAACAAACTGATTAAGAGGACAAGGATCTACAAGTCTCCTCTTTCTTTCATTCCACATTTGAAAGCTCATCCCTCAATGGATCGCTGGCCCAGGAGAGTCTTTCCTGGGAAAAGAAATCTCCCTCACTGGCTTACAGCACTCAGGAGATGGACTTTAACTCAGACTTTATATGCTTTTCCATTTCCTGAACAACTCTTGCTCAAATATGTCCACTGGCCTCAAGGACAGATTTGAATAAAGAGATTGCTGAAAGCCCCTCTGGTACTGACTGATGACTTGAAGGAGACATCAGTACCAGACCATAACAGCACTCCAGAGAAGATGAGGACTACTTTGCCTTAGGCAGAATGCTGCAAGTACAACTGTCAGCTGTGCCATGGACTTCTGGTACTCTGAGGCTTGTGAGTAACAATCAACTGTCCCCTCATAGGAGGGAATGGACCCCAAAAATTGCATAGACGACCCTTTCAGAGCCAAGGACAATCACCTCTTGTATGAAAAAGACTTCAGATTTCACAACTGATTTCAAGACAGGATCAAGTTTTGTTGCTGATAACTCCAGAGTTGCTTAGATTCTTTGGCTGCTAGGGCCTATCCAAAGCAGAAGTTTCCTCCCACTCCCTGCAAGGGGCAAGAAGGCCATACATACCAAAAAGACATTATAAATGTGGCTCAACCACGCATCTTCAATGCGTATTTCTTAAACCTGAACTGTCTGCCATCATCAGGGATGATGGATATAGAAATTTCACTGGAGAGGTGTCTCTTAATCCTACCAAATTTGACAACTATTTTGACAATTAACAGACTGAACAAGAGAATGCACAGGTCTTCTTGTCTGGCATACAATAAGGAAATGAGGAATGCTAGACCATTCTTTGTACCCCCCTCAGCTCTAGAATGTTCATATTGCTACTTGACACATGATTGTTCTTCAGTAGATTTTACTGCTAGCCACGGTGCTATAAGTAAGTAGAAAGATGTGTGCTATCTACAGGGGTGTGCTAAAATGATAATTTCCTGTCACAAAGCTGGATATACAAATCATATCTAACTCACCACGGTAATAGTCTCAACTATTTAACTCACTAGCCACCATATAAAAACCAGTGATCAACACAAAAAATGTCTTCCTAGATCCTTAGAGAAAATATTTTATAAAACTATTAAAACAGATGCTTTGTCAGATCTAAAAAATATAAACTAAAGCAAGGACTAAGAGTACCATATGTTCAGTTCTGTCTCTGAAAACAATAAACCATTATGTTTCACTTGCTTACAGAGGGCTGTCTGAGGAAGTGGTTTTGTAAATTCTTTCCAAATAATTGTCTAATACTGCAGTGTAACTTTTAATATTTGACAAAAATAAAACAGATTTGTATGAAACATTTTGAATTTTTCCCCTTGTATGCAGATTTATTGTAGCTAGCTTAACAAACAGGGTTGAAATGTCATTAGTATTACATATTTGTATTGCTACATACGAAGATTCTCCAAGATACAAATGACAGTTAAACACCTAATATTTAAAAGCTGGACAACTAACTGTTCTTTGTGCCTTTGAAACGCTCCCCCCCAGAATCAACTCTGTGTGTGGCGGGGGGGCGGGGGGGTTTAAACATTTAATGACAGATGTACACAAAAAAGTGACAAACACTCCCCCCTAGAATCAACTGTGCTTTTGTAACATTCAATGACAGATGTACACAAATAAAAAAATGACAGTGTGATAAAATGCTGGTTTGGTTGCTGCTTAAATTACAAACATATTATGTAACCAGCTTACCTTTAAAATAATGCAGTTATCATCTGTCCGGATTGCTCCAGCTCTGCACATGTAAGTAAGGCTGCAACAAGACAGCAGAATATAAACTCACTTACTGCTGGATTTTATAAACTTTAAAAAGTTTGGTAAAACAAATGGCTGTGTCAATGAAATAACTTTGTTAGAACATCTGTTCTGACACACAACTTTACTGAACTCAGATACCATTCAATATAATACTTAAATAATAAATTTATTTTTCTACATACGGCTTTAAATATTCAGTTGACTAAAGCCCAAAATGACTAGCAATGGTAAAATGGTTTGTTTTTTCTCTTGCTTACACCACTTTGAATTTAGAATAATTCAAAAATTCAGTGAGACGAGAACTGGGGCCTATGTTTACAAAAAACTATGCTTTAAAATGAACTGGAGAACAGGTTTATTGGCCTGATTCAGGAAAGCAACCCTATTAGACCAGGACTGAAACACGTGCTTAAATCCCACAGAAGGAACTAGGAGTGAAGTTCATTCCTACTCAGGATAGTACATAAGCCTGTGTTAAGTGCTTTCCTAGCTCGGGACCTATGTGTCTAAAATGGCAGAGTACATGTTGCTATGAATCTTAAACGGTAAATTATCTAACTTCAGTCCTAACACTGCAGTGAAATCACATTTTGCAGTTAATTTCCTTCCTTAAAATAAAAAAAGCTGCAGTCAAATTAACTTGTTTGTGGTCTCACAATCAACTGAACATATGGTGCCTGAACAAAGTGTGCCCTCTTTCCAGACACTGGAGTGGTTATTAAGCACTCTATGTCCTTCAAAAGTATTTCCTGGGATGGTGGCATTGGGGAGAGGATAAGAGGAGAGCCTGGTTAAGGAAACACTGTCTAGATGGGGGGTGACAAGAAAGGTATTGTGTGGACTTGTGGGTTGAGGGAAATTGGGTGAAGTTGTTACAGATTTGTTGGAAATGAACCAGTGGTCGCTGAAAGGCAATAAGTAATTTTAGAATTCATATCACTGGAGCAAAATTGGAATCTGACAGGCACACCAAGATATTTTCTCATGTATGAGGGAGGAGATCTCAGGCTTTTTATCCCCAGGTGTCTCAAAAGAAAGGTAAAATAAGGGCTATCATGTCTTTTCTTACATATCCAAAGACACTGGAGGGGGCATTTGAGAAATGTGAGGTTTCTGCTTGGTCCAGCTATCCCTTTAAATTTTAAAAAATCATTTATATAAGTTTAACAATTTTGCCAAAATTAGAACAAAATACATTACTTATGCATCAAAATTAAAGTTAAAAAGAGAAAAAAACCCTCTGTCTATCGAAATCTATTAACTGCTCGGGAGTAAGTAGGGATGGGATTAGGAAGTCACAGGCCTGGTCTACACTACAAACTTAGGTTGATAGAAGCCACTTTACATAGACTTAATGTATGCATCTACACTACCAGGAACACTCTTGTGGTAAAGCCCTGGAATTTCTGAATTCCTATTTCTTATTTGATTAGCATGGAAAGCTCACCAGCCCAGCTGATCAATCATGGCAACTCAACAACCCAAACATGTTCCAGGCTGGAGTACACAAGAGGTGGTGGATTATTATTGGTCTGTGGGGACAAGAGTTCTATGCAGGTAGAGCTCTGATCCAATCATAGAAATGTAGACATCTAAGAAAAGATCACGTGGAGCATGGGGGAGAAGGGCTACATCAAGCACATGCAACAATGAAGAGTAAGAATCAAAGGATTTTGGCAGGTGTACCAGAAGACAAAAGAAGTGAACAATCATTCTGGTTCTACACCACAGACATGCTGCTTCTCAATGGGATACAACCAAACTGCAGCATGTACATCTCCCCAGGAATCGGAAACAATGAGGAGCAACAATGAGGAGGATATTCTGGAGAGGAAGAGAATGGGAGTTCTGTAAACAGGTATCCATTCTCCTCAAGAGCCTGGAGGTATTTTTAACCCAAGAGCAGTCCAGCCAGTCACAGGACAATATCATGGCTTAGAGTGATGCCAGGAGAAGGTACCCCTGGTGAGTATGCAATTCCAATCAAACCACAGAGATTACATGCTCTGATGTTTTATGTTTAAATATGAAAAAAAAGTTAGGGGCAGTGGGTATCTGCTTTTCAATAGCCACTCCAGTTACATACAGAGAGTGCTCCCCCCAACCCCAAGACTGTTTAGTGAACAGGGATGCCCAAGGAATATTACATGAAGATTTCCAGGAAACTTTCTTGGAGGTACTCAGAAATCTTTTGCAGAAGGCTTCAGGGGAAGGCTACCTTATTTCTTCCAGTGCAATAGGACACTTTCCCATGCCACTCCAATATTAACTCTGCTGGCATCATTGCAGTACACAGCCTAGCAGCATAAGTTCCAGGTCTGCACCCAGATGCTTGCAGTACATGCTCCCTTTCAGCTATTGTCACCCTCAGGAGACTGATACTGCATAGGGAAACCTACAGGATTTGACGAAGTTTTTCAGTACAATTGCTTGTATCACAAATAATAGAGCATGTGATCCCTGACTGATGGTGACTTCTGGGTCCCTCAGCTGCTGTTTCCCTAACATGCCAAAGGTTTGAATGACAGGGATTGGTGCTGACCTCAGAATCTGTCCAGGGTGACTAGTAACAGCAGAATTAAGGGAAGGGTGTGTTTCTCTCACCACCATAGCACCTCCCACTCTGCCATAGCCACCTTTGACAAAAATCACACTTAGGGAGGCTTAAACCTGATCCCCCGTCTCCAAGCACCTTACATGTTGCTAAAGAGAGGGGGGCACTTTCTCCTGCCTCCCTGTTCTCCCGACGTGGGTTGCCCACATGTTGCAGCACAAGGTCGGTTGCCCATATCACTGGCCTACACTCACTATGGCTGGAACAGCAAACTAGTTCACTGAATAGTTAAGGATACTGATTATGTTCTTGCTTTCAATTCAGTATAATAAGGGGAGTGATTTTTAAATAGCAACTTTGTACTAGACCCACGGTATGCACTGACAGTGATTGCCATGTGCTTTGCGTGCTTTATAGTGGAAAACTGGGCCTTCAGTATATCATCACAACCAGCAGAGAAGCTTTCACAGATTAGAAGAAGGAAAGAGAAGACATGATGACATGTTCAGTAAGATAATGAATGCTTCTGGGACAGATGACAGAGTTTAGAGGCTGGAGGATTTCATTGTCTGAAAAATTGGACCTGGAGAGCATTCCAAGAGCATGAGTGTGCCATGCAGGATGAGTTGCTGAGGATTATGAACGACCAATCACACATGTTAAGGTGTCTGACTGAACTTCAAGAAATGCAGATTGAGGCTAAACTCCCTCTGCAGTCTCTGAAGAACAGCCTGCAAATATCGCCCTACACCCAATCCTCCTCCCCAAAGGTTCCTGGAGGCGGGGCAGAGAGGGATAGTATCCCTCTCATTCAGCACAGGATAAAGGCTCTAAGAACAAAAGGTGACCATTTGATGAACAAACCTCCTCTGCTTTCACAGAAAAGTTGACTTGGTTTCTTTTCCTCTCAATTTTATTATACTGTTGCCCAAGGTTCAATTATTTTCCTGGTCTTCCTTTTTTTTTTTTTTTTTTAAATGTTTGTACAATAAAAAACAATGTTTTGAGAAAAAACTACTCTTTATTAAATCCATGCAAGGAGGTAGGAGGGAGGGCGCAAAGGGGAGGTGCAAGGATACTGATGCAATGGAGGGGGTGGATGGGAAGGTACAACACGGGTAAGCAGCAGTTGGCCTCATTACTGAAATGAGTTTTCAAAGCCTCCCAGAGACAAAGAGCGCTTCTCTAGGTGCTTCTTATTGCCCTAGTATCTGGCTGCTCAAAATTATCTGCCAGCCTATTTGCCTTCATGCCCCAGTTATGCAGAAACTTCTTTCCCTTTTTCTCACTGATATTACGGCACAACAGCAGGCAGTGATAGCAATGGGGATATTGCTTTCACTGAGATCTAACTTAGTAAGCAAACAGCACCAGAGATACTATGTCCAAGGGCATGTTCTTCACTTCTTTAGCCTATTGTTGAACTGTTTCTTATTTGCTGTCTAGGTGGCCAGTGTATGGCTTTCATGCATAGGCAGTCTTAGCAGGTGGGCAGCGCACACAGCTGCCCAGGGACCCACAGGGGAAGGGGCCCAATCTGCTGCTTTAAGTATCACCTCTTAAGTATCCTGGCAGTGTGCACATGCACCAGCCAGGGCAGGAGCAGCAGAGAGCTACTCAGCCAGGCAGTAAATAGCCAAGGCTGGAGGGGACAACAAGGAGGCTGCAGGGGGGGAGCGGTGGCTGGGATGCTGCAGGGCCACCCAGGGAACTGGGGCTGAAGCCCTGGCAGGGCCCCTGGTGAGGCGGAGGAGTAAAAGTCAAGGATGGGGCCCCGCACGTGGAGTGGGGGGCCCATCCTTGACTTTTGCCTTGGGCCCCAGAATTCCTAAAACTGCCCCCGCTTTCACGAGCCATGGGAGCAAAGGGTAGGTTGGGTCTCCCAGTATCACTATTGGAATTTCAACATTATTAATAGTTATTCTGCAATTCAGAAAATGAACAGATGCACGCATCATGCCCTTTTCCGATTACCTCATGTTGATGTCAGTGAAACACCCCATGATCCATCAACACTTGTAAACACCAACGGAAGGTATCCTTTTCAGTTAATATACTCTTTAGCAGGTGGTTTGGTGCCAGGATAGGGACATGTTTGCCACTGATTGCCCCACTGCAGCTAGGAAACCCCATCACAGCAAAACCATCCACTATGTCCTGCACATTGTCCAGCATCAATTCTTTCTTAGCAGAAGTCAATTAATAACCCTGCACACTTGGACCACAACAGCTCTCACAGCTGGTTTACTAACTCCAAATTGATTCCCCACTGATCTGTAGCAGTTTGGTGCTGTAAGCTTTCATCGGGCAATTGCCACTTGCTTCTCCACTGTCAGAACAGATCTCATTTTGTGCTTCAAAGTTGGGAAAAACTCTGCACAAAGCTCCTGGAAAGTAAACTTTTGGAAACTTGAGTATTTGGAAGTTCTGCAGCCAGTACTTCTCATCCCAAAACCGCATAACGATGCAATCCCACCAGCTGGTGCTTGTTCCCTAGGACAGATATGGTGATCCATAATGTTCAGCTTCTGTGTGACTATGAGCAGCAACTGCAAACTGTTCTGTTCTATGGTTTGCAGCAGGGCTGCATGGACGACATCACAATGCTCCACACGGTAGCGCCTCTCTTGGCTCTGGAAATGCTGCAGGATAAGATACGAGGTGCTTCTGATGCTCACAAAGAGAGTGCAGAGCTGAGTGGGCTCCATGCTTCTCCAGCTATGGTGTACACATGGCTAAGCTAGGCTTTCAAAACAATGGCACAAAAATGGGTTCTTTGCCATTGCTATCGAAATAGGGAAGAAACTGCATCATGGGAGATCGAAGCCATGTTCCCACTCCACCCATGAAGCATTGCAAGCCCTTCCCAAACCCTGCTGTGACTAGTTTCGCTGTGGGATAGCTACCCATGGAGCACTGCTCTGTGTGTCGATGCAAGTGCTGCTAGTGAGGACTCACTCCACTGACATAATAGGCATCTTGTGGACTAACAATTACTGCAGTGGCTGAATGTCAACTTCAATTAAGTCACATTAAGTTTGTAGTGCAGACATGCCCACAGATATCGAAGCACTTATTGTCATGGTATCGACTCCACTTATATGTATCTAATTAAAACTATTGCTTTTGCAAAGGTAACAGATTTGATCCTGCCCTAAGCCGCCCGTCAACAAATGACATGCCCAGCTAAAAACCTGGAAAAAAGAAAACAAAAGAACTTACATTACACCCACTCTTAAAATGAGCAGATAGAATCTGACAGTCAGCAGAAGTGAGCTCCACCTCAGGGATCTTCCACTGAGATTGCAATTACCGGCCTCACAAATTCACCCTTTTGGAGCCAACAGCTGGAGTACTACACATTTGTAACTTCTGAGATTGGTTAGAGAGAGACAGCCTGTCTCTCAAATAGCCCAGCTTGGATTTGTCTACATAAAGTTGTACCATTTTATGTTAAATCAGTTTTTAACCAGTTTTAGTTAAATTAATGTAACCTCCTGTATGAACATACTTATTTCAAATTCCAAAGGGGTAGCCGTGTTAGTCTATTGTAGAAAGGCAACAGAGTCCTGTCTTTAAAAGTGCCACAGGACTCTGTTGCCATACTCATTTCAGTTTAAGAGAGGCTTATTTCATTTTAGCTTAAAGCAATTCCTAATCGATTTAGGACTTGTTTGCATGGGAGGCTAAAGCTGTACAACGTAGTGTCATTTTTAAAATATCAAGTTAAACTAGGGCAAAATGCCACTCATACATACTTATTTCATTTTGACCAGCCATGCTATGGTTTAGTGTAAGCCAATTAGGAACAATTTAAAACTGGAAAAAGCCAATCAAAGTACAATGAAAGTGTCAACACAGTAATCTGCACTGGTTTTCTAAACGGGTATAAGTTTGTGTACTAATATGGCATTAAACTAAATTGAAACTTACTCCAAAATAATGTCCACATGCCTTTGGAACTAGCTTAAGTAAATCAGTTTAAGAACACACCTTGAGTTTAACTGGTGCAAATTTCTCATGCAGACAACACACAAAGGTTTTATGGAAAATCACCACTACCTTCTACTACACATGGGTGATAAAGTTGTCAAGTGGTGCAGCACTGAACTGTGACATGCTTGTTGGTCTATTGGACATGCAAGGAAGGAAGGAAGTTAAAGCAGCAAGGTATAGAAAGATTTTCCAAGACTAACCCTATGAAAGTTACATTGTAAAAACTGAAGACCAATAACAACAGACCTGGAGTACAGTCAGTCAGCGCCGTCACCTGGGAAAGCAGTAACCAGTAAACTCCGGTGTCCTTTGTATTACAGCCGAACTCAAAAGTTCCATTCAGCCCCCAGTGTGCTAGACTTGTAGAAGTATACCTAAAAACACTATGACCACGGGCAGACATAAGCCTTATGTTAAGGACCCCAAAAAACTCCTGCCATTTTCTTATGATGATTCCTTATGCCTGGTAGCATATACTCCATCCTGCCCAGCTTAAGACAGGCAGCTCATTAAGGCAACCAGCTCACTTTTGTCCAGGTCCTGGTCTTGGCCAGATATTTGGAAAGCAAGAAAAGGGCCAACTCCCGATTTGACAAGAAAGATGTGGATGTTTCCTTTTTACTTAGAGGAAATTGCAAGCCAGAACAGGTCACTATCTCCTCTTATCTCATACAAACAAGGAACGGAAAAGGAAAACAGAAAAGACTCCTGTGCGAGTCTCCATGTAAAAGCCTTCTAAAGGCTACATCTACTCTTGGAACCAGTACTGTGATTCCTAGCACATGCACATACTCATGCTGGGTCTCATTGAGCTGGCATATGAAATACAGCAGCATAATAAGGTAGCATTGGGGGCGACAAGTGACAGCACAGGCTAGCCGTCCCAAGAATAAACCCACATGGGTAAATACTCAGCCAAGTGTCCCTGTGCCACCACTTGCCATTGCTCATGCTACATTACTATTTTTAGTGTGCTAGTTCAGGGGAGAACTAGTGTGGGTACATCTGTGTACTTCCAGCTCCAGGCACAGATGTAGCTTAAAAGAAACTGCCCATTGAACTCTCAAAAACAACCATAACTAGAGGCAGCTCACAAATCTAACATCATCAGCATGGACACTTGCCTAAAGGAGCTTTAACCTTTGCCTAAAGGAGGTAAGCCAATGAGATTTGTACAGTCTTTGTTCCTGTACACAGGAATAAACTGGTCTGATAGGGAACCAGGAAGTGGAGGAATTCAAATGTTGTGGGAGAGCTACCTTCCAATGATTTCCCCCCCACAACAGGAGATTACAGACAACAATTAGTGAAGCTGTCGTCATGACTTTTAAAGACAGAGCAGAGCATACGTAAGGACTGAGCGCTAACAAGCATTAACAATCATCGGAAATGGACACAGACACTTCATGCTGGCTTTCACCAGCTAGGAGAACATAGGTTCCTTGTCCAAGCAGTTAACAATTCCTCTGTGCACTGAGAACTTCTATGTGTAAAACTAGGTGAAACTCCATCAGGGAAAAAGGGGACACACAATCCATGGAACCAGACTATTTTGGACTGAAAAATCCACCAAACCCTGTAATTCAAGGATTAAACACAAGCTCAAAGGTGATGCGGGCCCGCATCATCAAGGTCCAGAAATAGTATCTCGGTAGTAAACCCAGGTCCCCATGCTGGCAAATGGGAGGTGCAGCAGGAATCTTTAATGGAGCGCTCTGCCTTGTTACTGTTTGAGGAGTCTAGTTAGTGGGCATTTGATAAAGGTGAAGCTGCATATCCCTTAGCTATGAGAAGGGAGAAGTTACTTGCTGACACGTCTCTCCTTTCCAGAGCCTTCTGTATGCCAAATGTGTTAGTGTTCCCAAGCAAAGTTGTGGAATCTCAATCATTGGAAGTTTTTAAGAGCAAGTTAGACAAGCCCCTGTCAGGGATGGTTTAAGAGGGTACTTAGTCCTGCCATGAGTGCAGGGGCTGGACTCGATGACCTCTCATGGTCTCTTCCAGTTTCTATGATTCGAAACCAGGCCTCTGACTTCCCAGGTCTTCAAATGGAGAACATGCCAAGGTGCATTGCACTATCAGTTACAGAGAGCCCCTTAATATGCATTCTCAGCACTCTATTCTCTGTGCACCAGCAATACTTCCTACATAACTAGGAAGTTGTGAACCAGGTCAAAATGATGAATATTTAAGGTTGCTAACTATACCAAATAACCCACCATCACCTTATGTTGCATTGCTGACATCTTTCACCTACCCCAAAATCAAGAATGTTCAAGTGAGCATCTGAGCTTAATGTCAAACTGAAAGATCTAGCTAGTGATATGGACTTAAGACACCACCCTAGTTAATCTCAGCTCATCCAAACTAAGTAGAGAACTGAGAGAGTCACCAAATTTTAGACTCCTATAAGGAAGAAAATCAAGGCAAGAAAAATCCAGTATGATTGAGCACAGATGACAGCTGAGAAGACCAGCGAAGAATGAACCATCTACTCAGTCATGATGAGCTAGACTGCAATACAGGAACCAGAATGACCTTCCGCCCATGATACATAGTCAAAAGCTGTGTGCTAAAACAACTAACAACAATAGGACGTCAAGAAAAAGAAGGAAGATTGCCATCCATGGTTTCATGATCAACTATTACCGTCACTGTTCTATTCCATAACCAACTTGATACAGTTGCCATGCAATATTGTTAAACTAGCTGTGGGATGAAGTTTTAAATTGCTCAAAGTGGGTTAAAAGTTGCAGGACATCATAGTAACCTAGAAGTATGGTATCTAAATCATGATGTAAACTAATAGTATCTGAAGTTAAAAATTGCTGAATTGGAGCTTTCAAGGCTCCTTGTGAGTTTGAAATTGTTTTAGAAATCGATGAAAATATTAAAATTTTAAGAAAAAAAGGATTGACATGAATAATAAGATTAGCCACATTACCAACAAGAAGCATTTAGAAGGGGTACAAATTCATGCTTCAGAGACAAGCCAATCACTGTTTAGGGATTATGAAATATCTTCTCACATAGGTAAATTAGTATTTTGCACCTTCTTTTAAGGCTTGTGGTATTGACCAATGTCAAAGAGAGAATACTAAATTAGATGGACCATGGGTTTCATCCAATATGGCAATTCCTGTGTTCATATAACACTTATCTCCAGGACTGGTGGAAGTCAAAGATACAGAAGTTTGCCACCTTGCCACAGTTGTTTCCATAGAACAATGAGTCCTGTTTCTACAACCAATATGCTGGATACTGAACAGGACTGTATAGTGAAGTCCCAATCTAAATAATCAAATTAAGTAGCATCTTTTAAAAGTGCTTTTACATTTGTACTAAAAGTTATATTTATACAAGAAAAATATTTTCATCCATCTTAGGTAAATTGATCTCTCATGCACTTACAATACTGAAAAGCATCTAATCATGCTCAGCTGCTCTAGTTTTGGATAGACAAGGTAGGTGAGCTTATATCTTTTATTGGACCAACAGTTCAGTCTGAACAATTGAGTGTTTTACTGAAATACAGGAATTTTAGGAGAATTTAATACATATTTTAGATATAAAATAGAATATATAAGAATCATTTGTATATGTTTGAATTTCCTGCTATAACAGATAGGCTATATTTTTTATTTCTTCCTTGGAAAATTCAAAAGGAGTCTTTGGTGCTTAAATTTAGAAAAATATAACTTTTCAGAGGAAACAGTGAGCGCCTGAAGATAACAGCAAAAGTTAACATTTATTGCTACTGGGTTTTTAGGAGGGTGCTGAAGGCTTTTAATATCATTCATTCAGTCCATGATATTGATCTTCAAAGTATTTGATCTATCTTTATATGATGACAGTGGTTTGCAGATGCTTCCTTACTGAACAGACTTTCACAAAAGCAAGTGTAATTCACAGAATCAGGTCAGACTATTTCAGCAAATTAAACAAGTTGTTTTGATTCAAACAGTGTGGAATGTCATAAGAAGGTGGGGAGGTAGAGAGAGGTAAAAATCTGTTTGTAATGAGAAAACTAGCCCATATCTCTATTCAAACCTAGGTTAATGGTGTCAAATTTGCATATGAATTCTACCTCTGTAGTTTCTTTTTGATAATTATGCCAAAACATAATTTCTCTTTAAGAATTACTCATATAGAGCAGATCTTGAGGTTAATTACAATGTGACCACATTATATGGTGTTTTCTAAATAACCCAACCAGATGCTGGGGATTCTCTATGCTTGCTATTTCTAGGGGTGAATTGTCTAGGAGCATAGTACAAGATGCAGAGGTCTGACAACTATTCAGAACCCTCAGCTAAGATGAGGATGTTGTAGGAAACAAGGGGAAAAAATAAAACCACCAGAAGAAGAGAGGTCATAGGGAAACCTCTCATAGGATGGAGAACCCTACTGATTAACACAGGAGAGAGCTGAGACAGCAAGCAGGGGATAGAGCAGCCTGTTCACTTGACACAGGTTTTACTCTTTACAGATCACATAATCGAGAGATGTACACACCCTCTGCTCTAAAATAAGTGGGAAAAACTGTTACAATTCAGAACAAATATTTGTAATCCCCAGTAGCTGTTTGCCCTCATTATTAGAAAGTGGACTGGGTACCTCCAGAATAAGTACAGTATCAGAAAAAGTAATATGACAACTTAAGAGGAGGAAACGAATTACTTAAGATGGTTACTGGCAAGGCCCCATACCTTAAATCATTCAACAGCAACAAAATTCAGTTTTTGCCATTGAATTATACTCCAGAAACTTAGTTCTTTTAAAAAAGAAATACAGTTATGATCCTTGTGGCTTTTGAGAATAACTTGAACACACATACATATAGAGAGCCTGAAACAACAGTTCTGAGGAGTATAACAGCATCTCGATGTAGCCAGCATTAAGTCCCTGGTTCCACAGCTGTGGAATCTGGCATTTTTCCAAGATACCACACAATTCAGCCTTCTTGTCATGGAATTTACTTCATCCAGATGCCTAGAGTTTTGTTCTCCATCCCCATACCAGGACCAGCTGGCCACTCACTTTGCTTTCCAGCTTTTTTCACAAAAGGGGAGGGAAGGGGGTAAATGGATTACATTGTGTGCTCCCTGCAGTGTTCCATGGAACCAGTCAACTGGGACTCAGGAAGCCAGTGCTGGAGTCTTCCATATGTAAGATAACCACTTGAGATACCTGCTAATCAGTACAGAAGCAGAGACTAGGGGAGCCAAGGAGATGAAATGCTGAAGCTGGCTACCTTCTGGGACACACATTAGGTCTTGTAATAATTGGAGCTTAGCAGGCCTACCTGGGCTGAATTATTGGAAGTGGGTAAAAGATCATAAATGGTTAAAATCATTTATAACAATACATGTTGACAGACAAAGGTATAAAAGAAAGACAAAAAGCCTGTACTAGCCCAAACAAAATGGTTTACTAAAACAACCCACAGACCGTGCTGAGATCATGTGTAGCACACAAAAAGCAAATGTAATGAAAAGTTAATAGATAAAAACTGATGTCAAAAACTAAGCTTAAGTGGTGGACAAATAATGAGGAAATGGGCTGTTTTGTCCACCAACCCTTTTGGGGTCCTTAAGAATAGAACAGAATTTTGTCTGGGGTGACAGGTAGATAATAAAATGGAAAAACTCCAGGAGGTGGTCAACAGACCTCCACTTCACTCCAGAGACTTTCCTTCATTTGTGAGCTTCAAGGATGACTGTGACTTCCAGACTTCGGTACACCACTATGAACAGCGACAAGAGTCCCAGCCTGATACATGCAATATCCTGCTGTTTTCCCCTCCATTTCTGCATCCATTTCCATCTCCCACTCTCTCTTTTTGCTTTTCACTGGTGCACAACACCAGAATAATGAGATGGCCCATCAAGCTCTGCTTCTCCTGAGGTGGACTGATGAAGGAGAGGGACATGATCAGCTGAAGGCTGTTCTGAACCAGGAACATGAGCCAGGGTCCAGAACAAGGACTACTACAACCAGATCGACAGCCCAGCGCATCTGTCTATGACTGCCCAGTCACCCTATATCCTGAGAAAGTCAATGCTAATATCTATTTCCCCACCTTTATTATTCTCTCTCTTCTCCCACTTGAGCCTGTTTGTTCTGTCACAGGCATGAAGAGTGCTATGATTTACAACTCAGAATTTAACAGAAGAAATCCTTTTCCACCCCGCCAAGAGAAACAAAACAAAAGACTCCAAACAACATCTAACTTCTTTCTGAAAAAGGAGCTTTGATAAGTATTTGATTACATGAGTTTTGCATACCCACTCAATTTCAACATCAAAATGCTTTACAACTTGTTTTGGTTTTTTCTCTCTTGTTTCTCCCAATCAATCCAATTCTAAATTCTGGCGTAATTTTTCTAGTGTGTTTGCCATGGGACTAAGAAAGCTGAGGTCTCTATATTCAAAACCCCCAACTTTCTAGCGTTGTACAGCAACAGGGTTGTGTTAACACACACGATTTTCTGGGCATACTTATTCCACAGAAATTAACACATGTGAGGGAAGGAGGTTCTCCCAGGAGCCCTGTTCTAGAAAGTGGAACCTGGCTGCCTGCAGAACACAGTGGAAAAAACCTACTCACCAAAACAATCACTGTCAAACACAATCAGACACATTTTGCAACTATGTATCATAGTTGTGTGGTCCTGCAAGGAGGAGGGATGGGAAGGCAAGATATGGAGGTAGAATAAATTACTACTGACACAAAATTTAGGGGTTACTGCTATGAAATTAAATCCAATTGAGCAGCAGAGTGCACGGGGCCATGTGTTTGGCAGTAAGGGAAGGTGGAAGAGGCTGAAACTAAAAAGAGGAAATCTTAAATTAACCAGTAATATTAAATAGCAATGGAATAATTTCCAAGGTGTTTCCAGCAATACTAGAAACCTTCAGAAGTAAATATTACTTCAGACAGCAAACTCTTCAAGGGCAGGGATTAGCTCTTGTCTAGACCTGTACAATGTCTAACACAATGAGCCCCCTAACCCTGAACTGGGACCTTTGGTTACTAGCATAATATAAATGCTGATTATTATTTAACAATGACATGGTATAGGAGTTTATCTTGTATAAATGCAAGGAGATGAAGTACAGATTAACATTTCTCCCAATTCCATCATGTAGGATTTTAGGACAAGAAGATTAGTAAGAGTTGCAATTTTAAGCATTATTTACAGTGCAGCCCCTCTCCCTCTAGCTCCTGTGGAGGATTACCATTTAGCTGATGTGAGCTGCATTTCAATAGGCTTGTCCCTTTGTAACATCTTCACAAAAATCTGTGGTAATAATTCTCCATCAACCAAAACTGCAAACAATGAAAAACAGGATTCAGGAAATAATTCAAATTCAGTTAATTTGTAAAATGAACAACATATTTAGCTACTCGAGCTTTCAGCTTACCATTTACCAGAGTCATTGATACCTGGGGATTTTCAAAGGCTAGAACTGAGAAGCATTTCAATGCTTGCATTCGAACCTGTACAAAAACATAGGATTTACATTTCTTTACATTCCATAAATATTAACTCAAAATAAGTCACTATTTTAAGCTAACAGGCTAATGAAGAAATCTAGGAGTGGCTGAAAGGCAGGTGGAAGTGTCTGGAAGCACGGCTCGACTCTTCTGTGAAATATCTCAGACTGGCTCTGCATTTTGTATTTTGCACACTTGTGAGATCCAGGGGGAAGGGATTACTGATAGGTGGGAACAGGAAGAGATATCTGCCAACTCCGCACAAAGCTTGGCAAGACTTGTTGCCAACGGCACGGATGACAGAGTCAAGAACACCCTCTGCATACTTAGAGGAGAGACTTCTAAGCACCCAAAGGAGTTAGGAGCACAAGTCTGACTGAAAGTCAACAGGACTTGTGCTCCTAAATCCCTTCTGGATTTCTGAGAGCATTCCTTAGTTAAGGTGAATTTATCTACACTATGAAAATCAACGGAGGTAATCTAACCTACTACCATTATATGTCTACTGTTATCTGCACTACTGCCATTGCTATACAACATTAGACATATAATGTTGTGAGTGCGTATTGGGTGGATTTGTATGTTGCTTTTGGTATTTACTTTTGCTACTCTACCTATAAAGATACCACATGATTTTAAGATAGTCTTCTGAATACAGCAAAAGTTATTATTATTCCTATTCAGTCACAACCTCGGCATTCCAGGAAATGTCGCTTTATTAACACTAGTAAGAACTTCAATACCTAACCATATGACCCAACCGTCCACTTATGAAAACCAACCCTACAATTAATAGAATTGAAAATAACTTTTTGATTATGTCCTTAAAGGCAGGCATTACAGATCTGTGTGCTGCCTTTTGTTAAGGTTTTTTGCTGCTGCTGCTGCTGCTGCTGGCACCTGGGGTAGGGAAGTATGGAGGAATGGCCATTGCCAGGGATGGACTGATCCATAGGCACCTAGGCCTATGCCTAATATTCCCGAGCTCCTGGAGGCAGGTGATTTAATGACAATCTCAGCTTTTATTACAAAAGAAATCAGTTTTTAGACCTCATGGTTACAAAGAAAGCTTAAAAAAGTGATCTGAGCGTAACAAAAGCAGTGACATCTGCTTGAGTCTGCAGAGCACCTGGAACAATAACTCAGAGTTTTAACTGCCTGAAACCTCTCAATGGGGTGTAGAGGACTCCTTGCAGGCTTCCTGGCACAGGGACAAAGAGCGAGTTCCACCCTGTTTGTTGATATAATGCATGGCCGTGGTATTGTCTGTTTGGGCTAGCACCAACTTGCCTACTAGCCTGTCCTAAAACATCATGCAGGCTAGGTGGTCTGCCCTGAGTTCTCTTATCAGAGCATAATAGGGATGGAAGGGACCTCACGAGGTCACCTAGCCCAAACCCCTGCTAAAAAGCAGGACCACTCCCACTAAATTACCCAGCCAGGGTTTTGTCTAACCAGGGCTTAAAAATCTCCAAAGATGGAGATTCTACCACCTCCCTAGGTAGCCCACTCCAATGCTTCACCACCCTCCTAGTGAGAAAGTTTTTCCTAATATCCAACCTTGACCTCCCCAGCTGTAATTTGAAACCATTGCTCCTTGTTCTGTCCTCTGTTACCCTCGAGAACAGCCTAGCTCCCTCCTCTTTGAAGCAACCCTTCAAGTAGTTGAAGGTTGCTATCAAATCTCCCCTCAGTCTTCTCTTCTGTAGACTAAATAACCCTACTTCCTTCAGTCTCTCCTCATAAGTCATGTGCTCCAGCCCCCTAATCATTTTTGTTGCCCTCCGCTGGACTCTTTCTAATTTGTCCACATCCTTTCTGTAGTGGGGAGCCGAAAACTGGACACAGTATTCCAGATGCGGCCTGACCAGTCTCGAATTGAGGGGAATTATCACATCCCTTGATCTGCTGGCAATACTCCTACTGATGCAGCCTAATATGCCATTGGCCTTTTTGGCAACAAGGGCACACTGTTGGCTCATATTCATCTTCCCGTCCACCATAACCCCCAGGTCCTTTTCTACAGCGCTGCTACTTAGCCGATTGGTCCCCAGCCTGTAGAAGTACATGGGATTTTTCCATCCTAAGTGCAGGACTTTGCACTTGTCTTTGTTGAACCTCATGAGGCTTCTTTCGGCCAGTGTTCCAATTTGTCCAAGTCTCACTGTATCCTGTCCCTGCCCTCCAGAGTATCTACCATTCCCCCCAGCTTGGTGTCATCCGCGAACTTACTAAGCACACAGTCTATCCCATCATCAAGATCATTAATGAAGATGTTGAATAGAACCGGCCCCAGGACCAACCCCTGGGGCACTCCACTCGTTACCGGTTGCCAACTAGACATTGAGCCATTGATTCCTATCCGGTGAGCCTGTTGATCTAGCCATTTTTCGATCCACCTCATGGTCCACTTGTCCAACCCATACTTCCTTAACTTGCCGATGAGAATGCTGTGGGAAACCGTATTAAAAGCCTTGCTAAAGTCAAGGTATACCACGTCAATGGCTCTTCCCGCATCCACAAATCCAGTCATCTCATTATAGAAGGAAATCAGGTTGGTCAGGCACGATTTGCCCTTGGTGAATCCATGTTGACTGTTCCTGATCACTCTAATTTTCCTCCAAGTGTTTCAGGATGGATTCTTTGAGGACCTGCTCCATGATTTTCCCAGGGATTGAGGTGAGGCTGACAGGTCTGTAGTTCCCCAGATCCTCCTTTTTCCCTTTCTTGAAGATAGGTACTATATTTACCGTTTTCCAATCCTCGGGGACCTCCCCCATTGACCACGAGTTCTCAAAGATAATGGCCAGCTGCTCTGCAATCACTTCAGCCAACTCCCTCAGCACCCTCGGATGCAGTTCATCCGGCCCCATGGACTTGTGCACATCCAATTTCTTTAAGTAGTCCTTAACCTGACTTATGTTTATGTGCAGTTGTCTTTCTGTCTGTGACCACTTATCCTGAGTCCGGAGCTCACCCAGGTGTGCCCCCCAATCTGCATCTGACGTATCCGTAGCTAGACACTGAAGGATGTGGGGCTTGAAGGAGTACTCCTCCACACATACTGTGTTGATCCCTCCATCATAGTAGCGTCTGCATGATGTGAGGGAGTAGGCAGACCAGAGTGTCTAGCGAGTCCCAGAATGGGTGATATATTGAAGCTAGCCAGGACTGCAGGGGTCGTAGCCGCAGCCGACGTGAACTCCACGACATATGTGCAAGAGGCCATGTGACCCAGGAGCCTCAAAAGCATGTGCGAACTGAGGTAAGAGGGTGATCTCTCAATTCTCTGACTATGTCTGAGATAGCTAGGAACCAAGCCAGAGGAGAAGGAGGCACATGTGTCCCTCGAGTCCTGAATGGATTAGATAAATTCTATGTGCTGTATGGGAATGAGTGTAGATTTCTTTTCGTTCACCAGCAGGCCTAGCTCCATGAACGTAGCCTGGACCACCCGCAGATGTGCCTGGACTTCCTGTTGGGAGCAGTCTTTCACCAACCAGTCATCCAGATAAGGGAACACCTGTATCTTTTGTCTCCTGAGGGAAGCTGCCACAACTGCGAGGCACTTGGTGAATACCCAAGGTGCCACTGCTAGGCCAAACAGGAGGACTGTGAACTGCAAATGCCTCTACCCAATCAGGAACCGAAGGAAACATCTGTGGCATGGCAGGATAGCTATACGAAAATAGGCGTCCCTCAGCTCAAGGACGGTGTACCAATCCCCAGGGTTCAAAGATAGGATGGTGGAGGCTTGGGAGACCATGCGGAATTTTATCTTCCGTAAAAATCCGTTCAGTCCCCACAGGTCTATGATAGGGTGCAAGCCTCCCTTCGCTTTTGGAATTAAAAAATAGTGGGAGTAAAAACATCTACCCTGATGATCTACTGACACTTCCTGTACTGCTCTCATGGAAATGAGGGATTGTACTTAGTTTTCCAGCAGATGTTTGTGAGAGGGGTCCCTGAAAAGGGACAGGGAGGGGCAGGGCGGGTGAGAAGGGGGGATAGAAGAATATTGGAGAGATCATCCCCCATTTTACTGTGTGCAAGACCCGTTGGTCCAAGTTAATCTTGGACCATGGATGGTAGTATCAGGATAATCTGTCCCCAAAGGGATTGGAATCTCTATTTGTGACTGGTGCGATGCCCCTGGGAGTAGCCTCAAAAGTTCTTTTCGTTGGCAGGTTGGTTGCACACCTGGCTCCTGCCTTGGCTTCATGATCTGTGGCTTGTGTCGGTTGTTATGATTCCCGCGATGTGAAGAGCTCGATCTGCCCTGGTATGTGTGTGAAGGAGGTTGGGGCCGGAATGGGCACCTCTGGGGAGCGGAGGTCTGCAGCCCCAAGGATTTTAGCATTGCCCAGGAGTTTTTGAGGGTCTGTAACTTGGTGTCTATCAGCGACGAGAAGAGCTCTGGTCCTTCAAACGGGAGGTCTTGGATTGTTGTTTGTACTTCTTGGGAGAGACCGACGCTTGAAGCCATGAACTCCTTCTCATTGTGATTCCCAGAAGCCATGGTGCAAGTGGTGGCACTCGCCACATCCATGGCTGACTGCAGCAACACCCTTGAGACCACCTTCCCTTCCTTGACCCTTGCAGTCAACTCAGCTCAATTATCTTGTGGCATGGCACTGGCGAATTTCTCCATGAAGGACCAGGAGTTAGAGGCATAGCGGCTGAGGATGGCCTGCTGGTTGGCTAACCTCAGCTGGAGGCCCCCAGTGGAATAAATCTTCCTACCGAACAAGACCAGCTTTCTTGTGCCCTTTGACTTGGTGGTTGGACCCTGGCATTCCTTCTTGTTGGCTACTGCTACAACTAAGGAACCAGGGAATGGGTGCATGTAAAAATGCTCATGGTCCTCAGACAGAAGAAAATACTTGCGCTCCATCCTTTTAGCTGTGGGTGGGATGGAGGCTGGTGTACGCCAAAGGGTCTTAGTGGTCTGCCTTATGGTCTTGGTCGGGGGAGGGCGACCCTTGCTGGACCCTCTAGGAACAGGATGTCCACCATGGGGTCGGCGTCTTCCACGACCTCCTCGGCTTGCAGGCCCATGTTACGAGCCACGCGCCTGAGTAGCTCCTGGTGTGCTTTACTATCATCCGGGATAGACGCTGGGGTCAAGCCTGCCACTGCCTCATGTGGGGGGGAAGAGGATGATTCTTCCTAGGTTTCCTCCTGGATTTGGGAGTCCAAGGGTTGCGGCTCTGATGGCTGGAGGGCGCTGTCTTTGATTGGGGCCTCTCTCATTGCAGAGCCTGAATCTGAAATGCCTCCCTCCTGAGGAGCACTCAGTCTGTGACCGCTGTGGCCTTGATCCCGTCGAGGTGTAGGACCTACTTGCCAGCAAGCCTTGGGCTTGATGGCAGGCCCAAGAGGTCCAAAAGGGCCACTGGGGTGGCATCTGCCACTGTTGCCAAGGTGGTTGGCTTAGGGGGTAGCTCCTTTTTCTCTTTCTGCTGTCTTTACTGACTCATGAGGACACTGAGCCCTCATCCAACCCTGATGAGAATTGGCTAAGGAGCGATCACAATGGCGCAGTGCTGCTCAATGCCGGGAACCAGTGCTGACTGATCAGAGCGAGCGGAAGATGGTGTCATGTGATTGCGGGGTGAAGAGCCTGGTGACTGGTACCGGGGTGCACCTGCTGCTGTGACCACCATCGGCAGCACCGGGGAGTGGTGCCGCTGAAAAGGGTGAATTGGGTCCTCTTGTGACCCCGGTTTAGGCGCATGCGATGAGTGAGACCTGGACCCCTACGCAGACGGTGTCAGGCCGCAGTGCCGAGCAGATGCGTCCTGCGAGTTGGTACCAGCGCTGCCCGGGAGCGGCGGTGCCAGGCGTTCTTGACTGAGTGTTTAGCCCGTGCCACAGGTGGTGCACTCTGCACCAAGGCAGCTCTGCTTGAACTGGAACCCCCAGCATCTGCCGGGCGGAGGGCCTTCTCCGTCATAAGAAGTTTCAGCCTTTGCTCCCTTTCCTGTTGGGTGTGAGGTTTAAAACTTCTGCAGAGTTTGCACTTGTCTTTCAAGTGTGACTCACCCAGGCACCTCAAGCAGGATGCATGTGGGTCATATGTTGGCATAAACTTCTTGTATACTACACAGACTTTGAAGCCTGGCATGCCCGAGCGTTCGTCCTGGGGAGGTGAGGCTCTCAAGGAGCGAGAGCCCCCTTGATGATTTACTTAATCACTACTAAGACGACAACAAACTCAAGAACTATAAACACTAACTAACCAAGAAGAAGAGCACTACGGGATAGCTAACTGTAAGACAGCAAGCACTGTTCCAGCGACCATCAGGGCGGTAAGAAGGGACTGGAAGAAGGGAGGGTCAGCTGAGATACATATAGAGGGCTGTGGGGTGCCCCCAGTGGCCACCACTGACCCCATGGGTAGTCTAGGGGAAAACTTTCCAGCATTCTGTGCATGCGGTCTGTGCACACCTGAGTTGGAATTGACATGAGCAATCACTCGAAGAAGGCAGCCTTGCAAAATCATACATGAACAGGGACAGGTTTTTATTTCTTTTAAACAGAGAATAATCATTTATTTTTTCATATCACGTAAAGCTAAGCAAATGGGTTTGTGTGTCACGCATTGTTAAAAGATAAAAGAGTAGACCCGCCCAAAAAAGTAATGGGGGCTACAGCGTAGTTGGACAGTTAAAGTGGGTGAGGCAATAGCTTCTTTGGTCCATAAAAGAGACCATTTTACTCACCCTGTATCTCTAGTATCCTAGGGCTGACACTGCTACAATTATACTGCATATGTAGTTAGCCTGATTGAAACAAGGCAGTAAGTGCCTTTGAGGCCAAGAGCCCCAAAGAAATCCTGCTATCTTACACTCAGCATATGGGATTTGACTTGTCAAATATAATTATATTACCTTCTTAAATACAAGGTGGTGCATCGCTCTCCTTGTCTCTTAGCAATATGGTATAAAGGGAATAGCACCTCTTATCCAGAAGCTGCTGAAAAACCTTTGCTTCCAAATAAAGGAGAAACACTCTCTGCATTTTCTCATGAGAGTGCTTCCTATAAAGGGCTGGGCACTGGCTTAGGGGAAGCAGCTTGGAGTAGGATATCCTTTCTGGATGACTTCTAGGACCCATCTGTTTGAAGCAAATCCCCTTAATAATGCCCAGTAAAAAGGAAATGTAAGTTACTATAGGGAAAAGAGAAGGGTAAATGTTAGGAAAAGGTTTTGGTTTCTGGGAGCTCCATCAAAGTGTTGTGCGGCAAAGCATGCAATAAAGATGAAGCACTGAAGTCACAACAGCCTTCTGCTACATTGTTTTCCCTCTGCTGGCTTGATAGAACAGTTTCTGACCAAGTCCCTAGAATTATTACAGTGCAGATGAAACAACTCTTTCAAGTATCTCATGCAGCTAGAATTTTTAATATGTGAGAATAACATGTAAAAATCATGGAACTTACTAAGAGAATTGTTCAATCTCAATGGCAATGACATAGGCCTAGACCCTGACCTAGGAAATGCATGCTATTTCTACTTTTTATAGAAGAGGAGATTTCAAGCTGAGAAATTAATTGCCAGATCTCAGGCTACCAGAAACCCTCCTCTTTTCATCCTCGTTGAGAAGTTATTCCATATTGGCTGCTAAGTAATCGTAACTACAGGACCAACTCTAGAGTTAAATATTTGCACAAGAACAATAAAGGGACATGCTCTTATCTGAAATAAATCTTAAATTACTAATTCACTTATTGAATGGTGAGAACTATAAAATTTATACAAAACCCCCAAATGAAATATTTAATTTATAAAATGGAGAGTCAATGTGAAGTGAACATTTCAAAACTAAACCCACCCAACATATGTGGTAATTAACTGAACAATCATGAAAGCTTCATTGCAAGAACATAAAAATGACCAGGTATAATGTGACCTAACAAAGAACAAAAAGGATAAACTTCATATCAGTACCTGTAAAGATTAATTCCATAAAGAAAATACTAACCTATGTTAAAAGGATATTAATAGAGCAACACACTCACAATTTAGGAAATGCTAAAATCAAGATTGCCCAGAGAATCTTAATTTTGCTACTTGAGACTGTATGGTAATATATAGCCACATTACATTATCATTTTTTTTTTTAAACAGGACTCCTGCCTCGTACAGTGCACAACCTGTCCTCTGTACCCCCACGTCCTTTAGTGCAGGACTAGGCAAAATCCACCTCATCGTCCAGATCAATAATGAAGACATTGAACAAAACCAGCCACAGGACAGACAACTGAGGCACTCCACTTGAAACCACCGTCAACTAGACATCAAACCATTGATCTCAATCCCTTGAACCAGATGATCCAGCCAGCTTTCTATCCACCTTATGGTTTATCCAACCCAGGCTTCTTTAATTTGCTAGCAAAAATACTGAGGGAGACCAAAACAAAAGCTTTGCTAAAGTCAAGGAATATCATGTTCACTGCTTTACTCACATCCACAGAGCCAGTCATCTCATCACAGAAGGCCATAAGGTTGGTTAGGTCTGACGTGTCCTTCGTAAATCCATGGTGGCTGTTCCTGATCACCTTACTCTCCCCCAAGTGCTTCAAAATGGAATTCTTGAGGACCTGCTCTGTGATTTTTCCAGGGACTTGGTTGAGACTCACTGGTCTATAGTTCCCAGACACCCTCCCCCCTTTTTAAAAAAAAAAAAAAAAAAAAAAAAAAGATGAGAGTGATATTTGCCTTTTTCCAATCATCTGGGACCTCCCTCGATTATTTTAGGAGTTTTCAAATGGCACTACAATAACTTCAGCCAATTACCTCAGTGCACTCAGATGCATTGCATCCAGCCCCATGGACCTGTGCATGTCTAGCTTTTTTAAATAGTCTTGAACTTGCCCTCTGGGCTGGCTTGGCCAGAGTGTCATCACTGTATGCAGTGGGGAGAGAGGGGCAGTGGCGGGAGTGAGGGGGGAATGGCTGCTGCGCTTATGCCAGGGTGTTGCTGACCCCACCTGGTGGGAGAGGGGAGGGCCAGGGTGCGGGAACGGCTCTGGCCAGGCCCATCTGGAGGGCTGGATGAAAGGGGGGCTGTAGTTTGCCAACCCATGATTTATCAGCACCGAACTTCATCTGCCATTTAGTTGCCCAGTCACCCAGTTTTGTGAGATCTCTTTGTAACTCTTCATTGTCTGCTTTGGACTTAACTATCTCAAGTAGTTTTGCATTATCTGCAAATTTTGCCACCTCACTATTAACCCCCTTTTCCCAGATTATTTATAAGTATGTTGAACAGTGCTCGTCCCAGTATAGAACTCCACAGGACACAACTATTTCTCTCTCTCTATTCTGAAAATTCACTATTTATTCTTATTCTTTGTTTCCTCTCTTTCAACCAGTTACTGATCCAGGAGAGACCTTCCCTCTTATCTCATGAATTTTAACTTTGCTTGATAGTCTTTGGGGAGGGAGTTTCTCAAAGGCTTTCTGAACATCTAAGTACACCATAACCACTGGATTACTCTCGTCCACATATTTGTTGACCCCACTCAGCGAATTTTAGTAGATTAGTGAGGCATGATTTCCCTTTACAAAAACCATTTTGACTCTTCTCCAGCAAAGCGTATTCATCTATGTATCCGATAAGTCCGTTCTTTACTACAGTTTCAACCAATTTGCCGGGTATTGAAGTTAGGTTGAAATTGGCATCACATTAGCTATCCTCCACTCATCTTGTATAGATGCTGCTTTAAATGATTGGCTACATAGCACAGCGAGTATCTCTGCAATTTCAAATTTGAGTTCCTTCAGAACTCTCGGGTGGATACCATCTGGTTCTGGTGACTAATTACTGGTTAATTTATTAGTTTGCTCCAAAAGCTACTTTAACACCACCTCAACCTGGGACTGTTCTTCTGATTTGTCAAATAAAAAGAATGGCTCAGTTTCAGGAATCTCCCTCATATCCTCAGTCATGAGGACTGATGAAAGAAGTTGTTTGGTTTCTCCACAGTAGCCTTATCTTTCTTGAGTGCTCCCTTGGTACCTTGATTGTCCAGACTGGCTGTTTAGCAGCTCTCTGCTTCCAAGGTACTTAAGCATTTTTATTTTTTTTTGCAGTTACTTTTGGAGTCACTAGGCTAGCAGTTCTTCAAAATTCTTTTTGGCCTTACTCATTATATTTTTATACTTCCCTTGCCGGAGCTTATACTCCTTTCTATTTTCCTCAATAGAATTTAACTTACACTTTTTTAAAGGATGCTTTTTTGCCTCTAACTGCTTCTTTTACTTTGTTGGTTAGCCGTGGTGATATCTTTCTGGCCCTCTTACTGTGTTTTTTAATTTGGGGTATATATTTAAATTGAGCTCTATTATAGCATACATGCAGCTTCCAGGGATTTCTTGTTTGGCACCGTACCTTTTAATTTCTGTTTTAACTAACCTTCTCATTTTAATATCCTTCTCCTTTTTTAAATTAATCGCTATCGTGGTGGGGTGCCTTGGTTTCCTGTTCCCCCACCTCCAAAGGGATAACACATTTTATTACGTTATGGTCACTATTACCAATCAGTTCAGCTTTATTCACCACCTCTTGGACCAGACCCTATGCTTCACTTAGGACTAAATCAAGAATTGCTTCTCCTCTTCTGGGTTCCAGGACTGCTCATTGGAGAAGCCAGTCATGTAGGGTGTCAAGAAACCTTATCTCTTCATTGTGTCCTGACATGTATTCAGTTAACATTTCCCGGAACTTTTCACAATCACAATCACCATCGTGGTCAGATGGTCAGTAGTCTATTCCTACTGTTATAGTCTTATTATTCAAGCATGGAATTACTATCCTTAAAGACTCTGTGACACAGTTTGGTTCATTTAAAGTTTTTATTTCATTTGATTCTATGCTTGCTTACACATTTAGTGCCAATCCCCCATCAGCATGGCCTATTTTTCCTTGTAATACATTTGTATTCTGGTAGTATCGTTTCTCATTGATTATCCTCATTCCTCTAATCCCTATTATATTAATATTCTAATTTGTTACGAGGCACTCAAATTAACACAGATTAGTATTTAGATTTCTAGCATTTTATAAGCACTTAAAAAATGTCACTTTTTAGTTGTCTGCCATTATGTGATAATAGTTGAGTGGGACTCTTTCATTTGACTGTTTTTCATCAGATCCTATCCATCTTCATCCTCTCCTCATTAGGATATAGAGAAAAGCCATTAATAGATCCTCTCTTAAGGGATGTCTCGGTCCAAACTACATGCTCCTCCGCAGCTGCCCTTTGTTTAAAAATTACTGGTTTTCAACTGGCCCTTAGTTGAAAAATTAGTCTGCCGTTAGCTTAAAAAGCTCCTTCCCCCAGCTCTTAGTTTAAAAACTCTTCTAGGCCCTTTTAATTTTATGTTCCAGCAATCTGACTTCATTTTAAGTTAAGTTGGAGACCTATACAGAAAAGTGGGCTCCAGTTCCAAATAAATCTATCCCCCTTCTCTCTACACCATCATCGCATCCACACACTGAGACCCTGTAGTTCTCCATGTGTAACTGACCCTGCACATGGAACTGGAAGCGTTTCAGAGAACGCTACCATGGAGGTCCTGGACGTCAATCTCTTAGCTAGCAGCTTAAATTTGACTGCTAGATCTTCTCTGTTATGATCCTTCCCTATGTCATTGGTACCTACATGTACCATGACCACCAGCACTACACAAGTCTGTCCAGATGTCTTGAGAGCCTACATAATCTTAACAAGTCAATAAGTATAAGCAATCAAGTTAATAGGAGTTTGCAAGGAGGTAAGACAACATGGTCTTCCTGGCTCAAAAAACTTGCTCTTTGAATAATTTCATTCTAACTGCAGTCCCTAGTCAACTAATGGAAAAAAGTTTTGAAAACAAACTATTTGCAAACATTTAGAGAATCAATGGTGCAATACACTTTACAATTGTACTTATCCTGTGAAGTGTTCCATTGCACAGCACTCAGTTGTTTCTGTTTGGTACTGTGTACTATTGTGGCAGCTGTGCTTTTAGACCCAGCTTAGGCACAGTTTAAATACATCTGCTGGCTCATCTTTGACACAGTACTGTAGCAGCTGTGCTCTTTGGCACAGCTGAAATGTGTTGTACAAAACTTGATAGTCCTATACCACAATGAATCCTTTAATGTTCCAGTACTATTAACATGTCTTTAAATTGTCTTGGTTATGAGCACTGCAAAATGGAATGATTGCTGGCTGAAAAGCTGAAAAAGAGAGGGTAATTATTAATTAAGTAGTAAAGCTAAGGGTGATTTAGAGGTGATAATGAAGAGAGAATTAAATCAGAGTTACAGTGCAGTATGACAGGGCTCCTACCAGAAAGGCACTAGTGGTAATCATAAGCCAGGAGTAATTACAGTGGCAGCAGAGGCTTCTGGAAAGTGGCCTCTATAGGACAGGGGGGAGAACCTTGGACTGACACTTGAAACACCAAGGCAAGGTCTTCATCAGAACCCTTTCCACAAGCTCACTCTGGAATGGTGGGGCTCCTGGAGAGATCTGAGGTGAAAACATCGATACTGGGCAAAGTTCAGGCAATCTCGATGTTCTTGGTACCAACAGCACATCAGAGCCAGACAGCTGAAAATTGGGCTTCTCAGATATAGCCAGTTCCTGAGGGAAACAGAACTCTTGCGACACTAGAAGTGTTATTGGTACCGAGTCTGTAACCTGTGCCGAGGTGATCAAAGCCAATGGAGGTGACTTTACCAAAGGTCTTAAACTCTTCAAAAGAAGAGTAGTTGGAGCCCGAATGGGATTTTTTGGTAACAAGGAACAGAAGGAAGGATGAAGAGTCCTCCTTCCTGCCTCAATCCATTAACATTTACTATCTTTCTGTCTAGTCAGGCCCTGGGTACCTGAGGACTCAGCAGCCTTGTGGCTATCTGATTGGAGAGTTGCTGTGGCAGCTGACAATATTGATTGACACCCTTGGCTTTTCAGAGGTAATTTCTCTACCTGTTGAGTCATGAGGGCTTATGGGAGTAATCCTGTGTCTTCCTCTTAGATGCCCTGGAGGCATGGAACTCTGATGTCACGTAGACAGCAGACTCGACTGGAGACTGGTATGTGGCAGAGAAGCTCTAGGCCTGGGCCTGGGTCAGAAGTCTGGTATATAAAGCCCTCCATCATGAGGAGATGAATCTTTCTTTGTTTTTTTTCTGGCTCTTGATTTCAATGCCAAACAAAAGCTGCACTTCCAAGCACTATGCGAGTCCCCAGCACAACTGATGCAGTAGACATGCCCCCTGCTGACCAGGGTCACCTTCCAGCACAACAGACATCATTTGCAGCTGGGGCAACTGGCTTAACCTCCCAGTAAAATAAAAAACCACCAACCAGGTAATACTAAATATATTAAAAAAAAAAAAACTTTAAAAAAGAAAAGATAAAAAGCTATACTTCTGCTATTTATTGCTAACTATTAATGAAAGAAGTAAAAAATTGAGGAAATTTCAAAGGGGCAACTTCCAAAGCTTCAGCTTAGGGAATTGAGAGTGGCTCGCTTGTGCAGTGTTAGATAATATTGGTACAGGGCATGAGGCTGATTGACACATATGCAGGGACTGAATGGACCCTGCTATTAGAAATTTCTGATGGAAGTTGCAGGGACACTAGAACACCTCGAATGAAGCAACCACGGGGACACCACTCAAAGACCTCTCTATTTTTGGAAAAAACATGGCTGTGTAAATGCATTCATGTAACATGATTGTCATTTTTATTGCAGTAATTCCTGAAACCCACTGTGCCATTGTACTAGACACTATACAAACAGTGAGGAAGACTAATCTTGTAAATAAAAATATAATAAATAATAGGGAATAGTTATTACTACTATATAGCATACGGGGAAAATACTGGCAAGTCAATTAATGAGATAAGGCACAATCTCAACATTATCTTAGAAAGAATTTAGGCTAATCCCAGATCCCAGATGAGCTCCTAAAGTAGATACAGAAAGACTGGCTAGTTGTATCAGAACCATAAACAAAAACTCTCACTACAAGGTTTTTTTGGGGTTTTTTTTTGGTTCTTTCCACTTTTGCAGATTCTGCTACTAGATATATACCATGAGGTGGGTTGAGAGAAATAAAGAGCAACAAAATGTCATATTAAACATATATGGCCCACCACACAGGAAGTAACGAGGTTGGAATAAAATGTTCCCATAGTTATTTCACCCTCCAGACCTCAGTCGCTTACCAAAGCAGCTTAAATTTGAGCTCCAGGGCCTCTATCCTACATTTTCCTATGTCATTGGTACTTACATGTACTATGACCACCAGCTCTTCCCCAGCAGTACACATAAGCATTCTCTGAAATGTTTCTCAGAGATCTGTAACCCTCACACCCAGAAGGCAATTCATTATGCAGTTCTCCCAGTCATTGCAGATCTATCTACGCTTCTAATGATCAAATCCTCCATTACTATTACCTTATGATTGAATCCCCCATTACTAGTTACAGTGAATCCCCCATACTATTTACAATAACCTTCAGGGGTTATTCCTGACTACCAACTGAATGTTAGCTTCCCAGTGCTGTGTTCAAAAGGGCTGATGTGATTCTATATAAACAGAAGAGAATACTGAATAGATGGAAAAGATGGTTGCTTACCTGTAACTGTTGTTCTTCAAGATGTGTTGCTCATGTCCATTCCAAATTAGGTGTGCATATGCCACATGCACAATTAGCCAGAACATTTTTCCCTCAGCAAAGCAGGGTCGGCTGTGGAGCCCCGTGGAGTTGCGCATCCATGGCACTATATAAAGGGCCACACTGACCCTTTCCTCCCCTGTTTCTTCTTGCTGGAAGACTCCAACAGCAGAGAAGGTGGATGGGTTTTGGAATGGACATGAGCAACACATCTCAAAGAACAACAGTTATAGGTAAGTAACTGTCTTTTCTTCTTTGAGTGACTGCTCACGTCAATTCCGAATTAGGTGATTCCCAAGCCATACCTTAGGAGGAGGGGTTGAAATTCAGAGGCATGTAGACTACAGGATAACTCTGCTGAAAGCCACACCACTTTGACCCTGCTGCGTAATGGTGTAGTGCTCCATAAACATGTGGATCAATGACCCTGTTGCAGCCTTACAAATGTCAACGATCAGTACCTGGGCCAGGCATGTCACTGAAGATGTCTACACCCTAGTTGAGTGAGCCATCACTGGTGGCACGGGCACCCTCACTAACTCACAACAAAGTTTAATATAGGACGTTAGCCAGGATGAGATGCGTTGTGATGAAACTAGCTCTCCTCTCATCCTCTCCGCCACTGCTACAAATAACTGTGATGGCTTTCTGAACGGTTTCATTCTCTCAATTTAGAATGCAAGAGCCCTTTTTACATCCAGAAAATGCAGCTTGTGTTCTCTGTCATTAGCATGTGGTTTAGGGAAAAAGTTGGAAAGAAATATTTCCTGATTGGTATGGAAAGACAAGACTACCTTCGGCAGGAAAGCTGGATGGGGTCTCTCCTGGACCTTGTCCTTAAAGCAGATTGTATATGGTGGCTTTGATGTTAAGGCTCTGATCTCAGATACCCAACGGGCTGAGGTTATGGCTATGAAGAAGGCCACTTTCCAGGACAAAAGCAGAAAAGAATATGTTGTCATCTGCTCAAAGGGAGGTCCAGTGAGTCTTGACAACACTAGGTTCAAGTCCCATTGGGGCACTGGTGGAAGTGTATGTGGGAAAAGCCTATCTAGGCCCTTTAAAAACCTCTTGACTATTGGGTTAGTGAATACTGAGAAACCCCCTTACCCTGGATGAAAAGCTGAAATAGCCACCAAGTGGATCTTGACCGAGGACATGGAGAGGCCTTGCTGTTTCAAGTCTAAGAAATAGTCCAGAATAAGGGGAAAAGGGACCTCAAAGAGGAAGCCCCTTTCCCCATCACCCGTATGGAGAACCTCTTCTATTTGCCAGGTACATGGCTCTTGTTGATGACTTTCTGCTGCTTCGAAGCACTTCCCCGACCTGATCTGAAGAACCTAGTTCCATAGGGTTCAGTCATGGCGGTTCCATGCTGTGAGATGTAGAGTCTGGACGTTAGGGATGACACAGAGCTCCATTGTCCCAAGTCAGTAGGTCTGGCATGAGCGGAAGAGAGACTGGTGCCTTGATGGACAGGTCCAGCACTGTTGGAAACCAATGTTGTCGTGGCCAACCTGGTTCTATGAGAATCACCGTGGCCTTGTCCTGCCTTATTTTCGTAAGAACTCTACAGACCAGAGGGTTCGGAGGAAAGACATCAAACTGGTGATTTGTTCACAGCATAAGGAACACATTTGTCATGAAACCTGGGCTATGACCTTGAAATGAACAAAACTTCCGACATTTCTTGTTGACCTTGACTACAAAAAGGTGTAGCTGGGGAAACCCCACTTCTGGAAGATTTCTATTATCACGTCTAGAGAAAGAGACCATTTGTGGGCAAGAAAAGATCTGCTAATGTTATCTGCTAGAGCCTTCTGGCTCCCTGCGAGGTATGATGCCATCTGGTGAATTGACCGAGTGATGCAGAACTCCTATAGGGTGAGGGCTTCCTGGCATAGGGGAGAGCTCAACCCTGCTTGTTAATATAAAACATTGCTGTTGTATCGTCCATGACTACCAAAACCACTCTGCCTCTTAGATGGTTTTGGAACACTTGTCAGGCCAGATGTACTGCTTTCAACTAGCTCTGACACTGATGTGAGACAGCTGATCCTCTTGAGTCCAATACCCCTGCAATCTGAGGTTGCCCAAATGAGACCCACACCCTAAATAGAATGCATCTATTACTAGACTGACTGGTGGTTGAGGTGTCAAGAAGGGCAGGCCTGCGCATACTCTGTGTGCCCCATATAACCACTGCAGGGATGTCAACAACTGGGGTGAAAGGCATACCACTTTGTCCAGGGCATCCCTTGTTGGGCAACAGACCCCTGCCAGCCATGACTGCAGGCCATGTTCCCTAGCAGTTTTAGGCAGAGCCTGAATGTAGTGACAGGATGTCTGTCCAAGTCCAGAATCATATCACTGATCATCTGGAAACAAACCTGAGGGAAGAATGCTTTTGCATGACCCGAGTCCAGTAATGCCCCAATTAACTCTATTCTCTGTGTTGGAACCAGTCAATTTTTGCTCGTTGACTAGGAATCCCAGCCATCTGCAAGTGTCCTGTATCATGCACAAACATGTCATGACCTGTTCTCTGGACTGACCTTTCACCAGCCAGTTGTTGAGGTAGAGGAACACCCGTATACCCCATCGTCTCAAGAAGGCCGCTATCACTGCAAGGCAGTTGGTGAGCACCCAAGGAGCTGCTGCCAAGCCAAATGGTAGGACTGTAAAGTGAAGGTGTCTCTGACCTACCATAAATTGTAGAAATGGGGGTGCAGTGGGATGATGGCTATAGAGACGTACGCATTTTTTTAGTTTTAGGGCAACATACCAGTCCCCCAGATACTAAGAGGAAATGATGCGGAAATGGATCTTACGAAGGAGCTTCTTCCTAGAATGGGATGAAGTCCTCCCTTTGCTTTTGGTACTAGAAAGTATCTGAAGTAAAACCCTTTTTATTGCAAATAGAGAGGGACATCTTCCACTGCTCCTGCCTCTGTGAGCACCTGCACCTCCCCATGGAGCAGTTGCTTGTGACAGTGGTCCCTGAAGAGGGACAGGGAAGAGGGCATGGGTGGGTGGGCGGCAGGCATGGAGAACTGGAGTGAATATCCCACCTTTACTGTACGCAAGACCCATTGGTCCGATGTAATTTGGGACCATGCACAGTAAAAATGGATCAAGCGGTTCCAGAAGGGCGGGTGAATTGCATCTGAGCATTTGGCTGGTGTGTCATCCTCAGGCACAGCCTGAAAGGTTTTTCTTGGCCCCAGAGGGGTGATGTGAATGGCCCTGGCTCCGATTAAAGGAATGCATGTTGCCCTTTCTACCATTCCGCCCTTCCTTGAGACAAATCCTGCCCTGAATGGTGATAACGAAGCATGGGTGAGGTTCAAAGGGTTTCCTCTGAGGTACTGGCATATGCAGGCCCAGCAATTTCAGGATCACTCTAGAGTCCCTTAACACTCTGCAATCTAGAGTCCATGTTTGAGGAAAACAACTCCAGTCCTCCAGCTGGGAATTCCTGTATAGTTGTCTGCACCTCTTGTGAAAGGCCTGACACTTGCCGCCACAAACTCCACCGCACCATTACTCCTGACGCCATAGCCCGGGAGGCTGCATCTGCTGCAGCAAGGGCAGACTGAAGGAGCGTTCTGGAGGTCTCCTTTCCCTCCTTGATCAGAGTGTCCAGCTGGAACCTGGACTTTCGTTGCAGTGAGTTCTTGAGCTTCTCCAGAGATGCCCAAGAATTGTAGGCATAACCGCTCAGGATCGCCTGTTGGTTCGTGATCCATTGTTGGAGCCCAGCAGCCAAATACATTTTCTGGCCCAAGAGCTCCCACTTCTTTCCGTCTTTAGCCTTGGGCGTAGGTCCTTGGTGACCTTGCCTCTCTTTTTCATTGGCTGAAGCCACAACTAAGGAATCCAGAGTAGGGTGCATGTAGAAGTACTCATACCTCTTTGATGGCATGAAGTATTTCTGCTCTACTCTCTACTCTGGGCGGAAGAGAGGCTCGAGTCTGCTAGAGGATATTGGTTGTGTCTAATCACTTTGATCAGTGGGAGGGTGACCTTAGATGGCCCTTCAGGAAGTAAAATATTGACCATTGGGTCTTCATCCTCAACCACCTTCTCTGCTTGTAGTCCCATGTTACGGGCCACCTTACAAAGGAGATCCTGATGGGTTTTGCTGTCATCAAGGAGAGATATGGGAGTGGCCCAGCATTGGTCTTGCCCTGTTCTCTTCCTTAGAGGGCTTAAATGAAGGAGTGTGTCCTCTCTCAATCTTTCTCTTCTTTGGCACTGGGGAGTATGAACAGTGCTGGTGGGGTGCCCGTGCCATGATGTTTGGTATCAGGGAAGTGCGATGAGGGTCAGCCTCCCATACAGATGCTGGAGCACTCTGCACCAATGCCGCTTTCATGGTACCTTGGTCTCCTGTCCGTCAAAGGATTTCAAAAGTTGGTCTCTGTCTTTCTGAGTTGTGGGATGTAAGCGCCTACAAATCTTTCACCGGTCCCATAAATGTGCTTCTCCCAGGCAGCAGAAGCAAGTTGAGTGTGGGTCGTCCCTGGGCATAGGCTTCTTACAAGTTTCACAGTTCTTGAAGCCAGGCACCGTGAAGACCAGCCAGATGCAGCAGGGCTAAGGCTCCCTGCTAGCTTAACCAGGGACCTTATCTAACTACTCTAATTAACTAACAAAAAACCACGAAGGTGGTAAACTACCTACCTGTTTATAGTACTTACCTACAAAAAGCAAAGGGGAAATTCACTTACAAAACAAGAGAGCTGCTGTTCCAGTGACCGTCACAGGTGGTAAGAAGGAACTAGGGAGGGAAAGGTCAGCACGGCCCTTTATACAGGACCATGGAGGCACGACTCCAAGAGGCTCCACAGCTGAACCTGCTGTTGCTGGCGGAAAAATGTTCTGGTGAATCGTAGATGTGGTGCATGCACACCTAATTTGGAATTGACATGAGCAATGACTTGAAGAAGAATGAAGTGATATTAGAGTATAGACTCCTGGTCAGACCATCACTAGAGTACTATGTTCAGTCCTGATGTCCACACTTCAAAAGAATCTCAGAGTAAAACTAACGAATCATTCAGGTCTGGAAAATATGCCTTACAATAAAAAACTAAAGGAGGTTCATAACTACCTACATAGGAAGAAGAGGCCTCATAAAGGTCTCGGACTGTAAAAGTAAAGATACAAAAAGATCTCATGGCTGGAAACTGAAGACTGGAAATAAGATGCTAATTTTAAAACATTCATGTAATTACCCTTAGCACAGATTACCAAAGGATGTGGCAAATTTTCCATCACTTGTAATCTTCAAATCAAGACTGGCACTCTCTCTTTCTCTCAGGCATTCCAGTTCAGCCACAAATTATTGTGATAATGCAGGAAGTTACTGTGTAAAATTGTCTGGCTTGCATTATGCAAGAGATCGAACTGGATGATTTTAAAGATCTTTTCTAGCCTTTATATCTATGGATCTGGGAACAGGAAAATACAGTTCCACACCAGGAGATAAACATAGCATTACATGCATTTAAATGTACTAACTGAAAAAAAAAAAATCAGTCAGCTAACTGTTTACTTTCAAAATTCCATTATGAAAGTTTATATAGGGTGACATTGTTCAAATTTAATTATTTCTATACAACAGTATTGTTTACTCTAAACACCTTTCATAGCTGCTTAGCCACCACAAGGTTACAATGCTGACTTTAACCCACAGGCACATAGGAACAGATGTATGTATCTTAAACTATCTATTATACTTATGGGTTAAGCCCTGAGGGGCCAATTTCTCAAAAACTTGCACAGAACACATATACATGTGCACTTGGACATGCATTTTTTAATATAAATGTGGAATTTTGCTCAGCTTCTCTCCTTGAATCAAGCTTTGAAAATTTATTTTCAGACTGCCAGTAAATACCCATTAGAGGTGGGAACCTCACCACTGCCACCAAATACAAATTCCTACATTACGTGATGTTATCTCAGAAGCACCACTTCAAGACACCACTGTGCAATCCAGTTACCATTCTTCACTGGTACTTGACTTATCCATCATGGATTTCAGAAACAAAAATATATGGTAGAGCCCAGACTTCAAAGGATTTGGTAGAATGCAAACCTTTCAGACGGCCCCCTTCAACTACATAATCAAGTTTTCAGAACACACTCGCAAGTCCATTTATGCTCCTCTTTTCATCAGCTCTTACTTTTAAGATATCTTCATTTGCCCGTTTTCTTTCTATTACATACTTTATATATATATATATATATATATATATATATATATAATTTCTATAATTATATTCATACAGATTGCTTTTATAACTGATGCAAAAATCAATATCTTAAGCAATTTTAGTGCCTTACTTTGTAGGACGTGGAAGTTAATAGGTGAGCAATATTCTGAACTGCTCCATGGTTAAACAAGATTGTCTGATGATCTGGACCCTATAAAGGAAGAAAAAGGAATATTTATTCTTTTTTAAAAGAAGGCTGAAGACGACACTGCCTGTTAATGGCAACTTCAGCCATTCTGTGGTTTGTACCATGGAAAAGTGCTAGTTTCTTCACTGACTGAAGCTAACTGTTACATCTATTGAGCTTGACCTACTTATTGGTAATCATTTTAATTCTAATTCTTGGAAAGAAATACCAAAACTAGAGAGATTAGGAGTAGAGTGAATGAAATTATTTCATTTGAGAAGGATGAGTTTTATAGTAACTGACAATGGGGACTTTATTTTTCATATCTGACGGAGGGCTAATACCAATGTTCTATTTCTATCTTTGCAATATTGTATCAGATTCAATTTCTCAATCATCTTCAGCACCTCTTCCATTCCTAATCCCACACATTTCCAGCAGCCATAACCCCAGAAAAACTAGCAAGTAACCAATTCTAAAGTTGTTCCCATATATCAGAGCATAAACAGACAGTGTTATGAGACTAGTATCTCACTCCTACAAATAAAATCTGTATTTAAAAACTTTTTTATATTGCTATTTCAAATAAATGAATTGTAAAAACTGCTCACCAGCCTCATATTTCTTAAAAACCTCAAAGAGCTAGTAAAAATAAATGTCTGGGGTGTTTGAGATTTTTCGGTTTTCAAAATCTCAATTTGAAGTAAACTCAAGTCCAAACACTGACCCACATCTCCTCTGCAACACAAAATTCTCAGAATCTCTGTGGTCTGGCCAGGCTTTATGGAAGCAGAGGAGAAATGGAATCCTGAGGGGACCTCTAGCTGTCTTGGTGAATCCTATGTGATCAATGAGCCCTTCCTCTCCTGGAAGTTGAGTGTATGACTCTACATCCACTGCCTCCTCCCACAACAGCCATCTTTGAGGGAAGAACCACCCCAACCTGCAGAACTGGATGACAACTTCAAAATGGAGATGTCGGATGGGATGATGCAGGTTGTTCTCAAAACTGAGGATGTGTGCCACCTACAGAGCATTTGGGGAGGACTAAAGGAAAAAAAAAACACAATTCTTGCTGCCATTCCAGGGGATAACTTTGTTGCCCATTCGTGGTTTACCCTATGCCCCATGGCAGCTTGACAAGAGCCACCATGAGGGGCAGAGAAAGGCAAAATCCATGATCATCACATTGTGGAACTGCATCAATCTGATCATCTTCTATACTAGTTAGGACAGGGCGAAACCCCAATATGTGGGAATAAAAGGACTAGAGCTCCCTTTACTAATGTTTAAGAGTTAGGTTTTGGCCCATCCTGTTAAATTTCTAAATAGCATCAGCAGTGGTAACAGCACGTGTCATCACAAACTACCTTATTTCCACCAATAAAATCAGTAATCTACACCTTGGAATAAAGTACGTATTCAGAGCATATGCTCTGGAGCTCACACATGGACATGTCTGTTCTCTGCACAGCTTCCATAGTCATTTTACTGGTTTAAAGAGACAAAGGTGGAAAATGCCAAATGTGACCTGCAAAGCATTGCCTTATTTTCTTGACTGATTTGCATTCTAAATGTTAATGAACATTATGCCAGAATGAAAATTACAATGTTCTGTTTCATGGTTAAACCAACTAGGCACACAAGCTATCCTACACACAGCAGTTCATATGGACAGTGGTAGACACATTCCATTTTCAAGCTTTGGCAGAGTCATTAAAAACAATTTTTTAAAAGGCAGTAGGAAAAATATGTTAAGGTACTTCATTTATAGTTAGCCCTTTTCAGAAAAAAACATGAAAATTACTTTCAGATGTAACATGTCTGATGCTTTAAGAGATGCTTCAGATGCTACCACTGACAGCTGCCTGTTTAAAAAATGCTATTAAAATACCTTTATTGCTGTAGAAAAACACTTACATTGGCACATAGAAGTGGCTGAGGGGATGATTTAAAGCCGCAGCTATGCCAGTGTCGAAGCTGAAGAAGAGATATTAAAAGACGGGGGGAGAGAGGGAAATGAATGAAATTGATTGAAGTCAAGAAACTGCTTTGACTTAATTTGTTTTTGTAACCTGAAAAATATATCACTTATCTTGTTCCCATGGGCCAGATTTTCAAAGAGAAGCATCTAATTTGTTGTATGTAAACAACAATGAATACACAAATGAGTTATTTGTGTGCACTCATGGCTAGTTAGCTGTACAACTAGATGCACATGCAAAAAATATTCCATTTGCACATGAACTTATAGTTTTACCTTAGACAAATAGGCATACTTAACATATGCACACATCTTTGAAAATCTGACTGTGTATTAATAGACCACATTTAAGAACTGTAGTCAAGCTTATTCAACAATAAATAAGTTGTTTCAAAACATGAAGACTCAGAATACACTACATAACTCATTTTTAATTTTAATTATTTCAAGAAACTGAATCGGTAATAAGGGGTAATTCTTTTATCACTTTTTGTGTACAGTGACAGAGTTCCAGAAGCAATCATAATGATGTTCTGCCTGTCCTCCAAAAAGTCAAGGTAAAAAAGTCAAGTTTTAAATCTTCCTTGGATGTAGCATTTGAGGAATAGAAATCACAGTTCTTGATTAACTGTAAGTAGTTAATAACAAGTAATCATAAAAAAGTTGATTTGCAACAAAATAGCATGACCTATTACAGAGGATGTTCAAAAAGAATGTAACAAAATGTATGGCAGCAAACATAAAAAAGCCTCTCAAAAATATCTTTGGAGGCAACACAGAGGTTCAGTACAATATCTATCAACTACTAAGGCCTTACATCCTTAGAATAGGGCTTAAGCAGGATTTGCCTAGTTCATAGACCTTGTGCAGAATCTCTACATGAGGTGAATTTAATTTATTCTGTATAGCATTTCAAGATGTTATTTAAATAGGAATAGCAATTAAATTCAAATGAAATTTCCATCGCTAATTTTCCAAGTTTTGGTACCATACAATCATGCGGCAAAAAACCCAGGCTTTTTAAAAATAAAAGGCTCACTTTGACAATTAATGTAATAAAGTTTCCTCACTTGTGCCATCTTCCCTGAAAACAGATTAACTGTGACAGAGAGAATTGTAATTCAGAATGCCCTTTCAAGGTAACTTTCAACATGCATTTTACTATGCTTTGTGCATTATTATAATTTGGTTTTCAATTAACTTAATTTTGTTTATTTTATAGGCAGATGGTGTTCAAAATTCATATGTGACGAGCAGCACCCTACCAGCCCTGAGAACCAGCATTCCCCTTCATGCCATCCACAATCAGTCCAGAGTCATCATTCTGTCAGTCACTGTCACTTTTTTTTTTTTTTAAAAGCTCAAAACTCTCATTGAAAAGAGTAAAGAATGTGCTGCAAACAAAACTCTGAAACCATAGTGACAATCTGGAGTAAGGATTTGCTAGCCAAAGAAAACATCTGCTATCATCCATGAAATTTTTGAGCTGAAAAAGAAAAAAAAGACATTGATAGGCAGAGAAGCCTCCCCCAACCTAAGCTGACCCTCTGCCCAGGAAGAGGGAAGCAGTGGGGAACCCTTCACGGGAACACTGGTTCTTAGCGGACATGGGGTGTCAATTATTTTCACAAATTTTAGACCCACCTGCCTAAAAAGTAAACAAAAGAAAAATACATAGAAGCACAAATACCCCTTTAAAATACATGTTGAAGCTTACCTAAAACCAGTATGCATAGTGATGTGTTTTCCCCAGAGAAACCAATGAGAAAGATTCTCTCCAGCACACAATCTGTTCAAGGGAAGATAGTAGCCTTCATTAAATAAGCTCAAAACTATCTACTGCCACAGGCTATTGAAACTTTCACGAGTCTTTGCTATCTTGCCTATCTATACAAGATAGAAAAAAAAACCAGTTTTCTTCTACCCTTGCAAATACTTTAGGCTCTGACATATCAGCTGTCTGGCATTTTATCTGAAGAGCGTGTGTGTTGGTCACTAGATCTGGTACCCATACAACAGAACAGCTAAAAGAGAAAAAGATGTATTTTCAAGTTTTCTGTGAAAGGTTCTATTTATCTGGAAAAACCAGATTGAGTTCTTAAACAATTTAAGAAATAGCTTCAGAAGACCTCAAAGCATAAAAAATTTGAGACACTATTACTCTCTGTCTTTTAGCTATTCTAAAAGGGTGGTGTTTTCCTATTATGGTTCTAGGATTAATTCTGTCAACTATTTCATTTAGTATTACTCGTTTGTATTTTCAATCATTCATACTCATGCATTCAGTATTCCCTATATGCTCATAGTTTCTATAATTTCAGGTGGAATTTTTCAAGATTTTACAGTTCTGCTGTAAAATGTGAAGTTTGCAAAATATTGGTTATAAATTAATTTTAACAACTTGTTCAGTTCAGTGAAACTAGTATACTGCTATAAGGGTTTGGGATTTTTTGTTTTTTACTTTTTTCTTAGTGAATGGGGTTTGGTTTAGTTAAATAAATATTACGATACATACAAGTTGGCAAGTGTTATGAAACAAGGCAAGGTGTTTATTTCATCAGGGAGAGCAAGGCAGAATTCACCCTTTCCACAGTAAAGTCGGATACTCAAAGGTAAGAGATTCAGGTTTCACATACTTGATTTAGTTGTATAGTGTCTGGAGTGTCTTTCCTTTCACTATATTAACCACAAACTTAAAATGAATTTGTACATTTCATTCTGGTGTTTTCTCTGTATTGTAAAGTTTTCCTCTCTATATATGATACTTTCACACAATGAAAGCCTCTTTAAAGAGCTGACATTTGAATTTAGATCATTAGTTTTCAATTCTCAGTTTAATTATATAAAAAAATTGCAATTCCATGAATTTATATGCACACTGACTGTATATGGACTAATGAGGAAGAGTACAATTTTAATACAAAAAACACTTTCCACTAGTTTATAATCTCTCAAACTACAAAATATCATGGGAAATCTTCCCTGGGTACAAAAAGGCTTCCTTGAGAACACAGAGGCAGTTCAGTAAATTAAAAAACCAGAGCAATAAGAAAAACTAAAATCTTCACATATACTCATGCTGACAATGAATTTTTGTGTCTGATACCATTTTTAAATTTTTGGTTAATACATGCTATTCCTAACAAACACAATGTTATTATTTGCATGTTTTGTTTTATAGAAGACCAGTATCTGCCTATAATCCCAGAAATACTGTTAGTAAAATGAAGGGGGGAAATAGTTTTTATTGTCCTGCTGTTCCAGCCATAGAAGTCAGTATTATCTTATACAATTTCTAAATGGCAGAAACACAAGAATGCTTGTGGAGAATATTTATTCTCTTTCCTTACTTTGCAGCAATGTGAGAAGATCTGACATATGTATTCTTGTGTATATCGAGACCTACTAAGCAGTGCCATGAGGTGGGGGATAACTGTAGCATCCTAGAAAGTCAGAAAAGAAAACAGTATTAAAACTAAGAATTTCAGCACGATTAATCCGCAATTTATAACTAACGAGCTGCATCCTAAGCTTTTCAATAGTCAGTATCCAAGCCTAAAACAGGTGACCCACTGGGACTCACAAGAAATAGCACTAGACCATAAAAGAATTATGGGGGATGATTTTCAAACAAAATGGCAGCTTGCTGCACAATTACCATCAAAATTCAATGAGAGTTGGGTTCCTAACTCCCATTTATTCACCACTGAAAATCTCTGCCTTAAGTAACCTACTTAGTGAGAAGTAGTAAAGGAAAGGAAAAGAAGAACTCCACTCACAACAAATTGTCACTGACCGCAATAGCTGAATCAAAAGCTCTGTACATTTGAGATCAATCCCCCAGTAGCATTCTTCTCCCAGAATGGCAATTTACTTACCGTAGACAATTGGCTCTCTCAATTCTGAGAGGGAGGGAACACAGGAGATGCAGGAAGTGAGTTGCTAATACAAACCATGGATATTCAAAAGATATTTTATCCTCTCACCAGTAATTGGAGACAAGAGATCAAAAAAAATGTAGTGATACTGGCCTTCCAGCTGAACAATCCATTTTAAGAACTTCCTTTAGCACTGACATAGCACTTGTGCAGCACACACTCACAGAGGGAAAAACTAAACAAAGAGTAATCAGAAGAGAAATCACCTCACCACCTGGTTCCTCATTCTTTGGTTCTATTAAGAATCCAATCTTGTTTCTTAAAATCACTATAGTAAGCGAGAAATATTTAAATGATGAAAGCTTTAAGATATCTAATCGATATATTTTAGCAGAAGCCAGCTTCAAGTGGGGATGGCACTAAAAACAATGGAAGATTAGCATTTTTTGTGAGCTCCAGAAGCCTGCCTCAACTGAATTATCTCTAAGACAAAGAATTTGATTGCTTAAGCAGAGGGGACTAAATATCAGAAACCTCCTAAGAGGTTGCTGCTGTGTTGAGCATGATAAGTCAATTTAGCCTTACATCTGCTATTTACAGTGTGCATCAGTGAACTGAAACGCTTTCAGTGTGTGGACTAAGGAGAATGGAGCCAGTAAGAATAGCTGAGGATGAGATAGTTTTTAGGATGGCAACAGAGACAATAGTAACTGGATACAGGTTTATGCTGTCAGGGCCTCAGTTTTGCTTGTGCATTAGCAAACAAAAATTCTATTAAAAACATGTGCCAGCAATGTCCCTCTGCTATGTATATCGGCCAAACCGGACTGTCCTCACGCAAAAGGATAAACGGACACAAATCCGACATAAAAAATGGCAACATCCATAAACCTGTAGGAGAACACTTCAACCTCCATGGACACTTAGTAGCTGACCTGAAAGTTGCCATACTTCAACAAAGAAACTACAAAAACAGACTTCAGCATGAAACTGCAGAGCTGGAGCTGATTTGCAAGCTTGACACAATCAGATTGGGTCTGAATAGGGATTTGGAATGGTTATCACCCTACAGAAAGTGATTGTTCTGTTCACACATTTATCAACAGGTGTGAATAGGCCCCATCTGCTCTCTGAACTGACTTTGCCTACACTTGCCCTGCTCCATCCTGGCATGTGTATATATACTTCTCCTCTGTGATTTCCACTTCATGCATCTGACGAAGTGGGTTATAGTCCACGATAGCTTATGCCGCAGAAAATCTGTTAGTCTATAAGGTGCCACAGGACTCTCGTTTTTTATTAAAAACAACATAATTAAAACATCTACAACTTAAAAAAAACTAAGTAAACCTAGTAAATCTCCTTTATTATCTCTAGTTGGATGGAGTGTTTTAATGGGAAACATCTTTAAAAACAGGCTCTCAGAAGATAAGGTTGCTTACCTGTAATTGATTTTCTTCGAGATATGTTGCTCATGTCCATTCACTTAGGTGTGTATGCGCCACGTGCACGAGCCTGCTGGGAAGTTTTTCCCCAGGGAGTACCCATAGGGCTGGCTGCTGAGCCCTTGGTGGCGCCTTTGTGGCTCTCTATGTAGGCTCCAGCCAACCCTGCCCTCGCCAGTTCCTTCTTGCTGGAAGGTCTGACACAGTGGAAGGAGGACAGGTGAGGAATGGACCTGAGCAACACATCTCAAAGAAATATCAATTATAGGTAAGCAACCTTATCATCTTCTTCGAGTGACTGCTCATGTGCATTCCACTTAGATAATTCCCAAGCCTTACCTTGACTGGAGAAGGGGTCAGACATCACACATCTGCAGATCGCAGGACTACTAGTCTGAACATTCTCCCTCACTTGTGGCTTTAGGGCATAATGTGTCATAAACATGTGCACTGAGGATCATATCACTGCCCTACAAATGTCCTGTAATGGGACATTTGCCAGAAACGCTGATGACGGTGCTTGTGCCCTTGTGGAATGGGTGTCACTGGCACCCCTGCCAATCTGTAGCATTCTTGTATGCAAGCCATGATCCAGGCGGCTGTGCAATGGGATGTGACCGGCTGGCCCTTCATCCTCTCTGCTATGAACAGCTGCAACGATCTACGAAAGGGTTTTGTGCTCTCTAGATAAAATGCTAGTGCCCTTTTAACATCCAACAAGTGGAGACGACACTCCCTGCCCCATTGGCGTGCAGCTTTGGACACAGCACAAGAAGGAAGATGACCTGATTTGCATGGAAGTGTGAGACTACCTTTGGGAGGAAGGTCGGATGCAGACATAGCTGCATCTTATCCTTAAAAAAAACACCATATACGGTGGTTCAGAGGTCAGGGCTCACCAAGCTCAGGCACCCGTCTGGCTGAGGCGATGACCACCAGGAATGCCACCTTTCAAGATAGGTGTAATAGGGAGCACGATGCCAGTGGTTCAAATGGGGGACCCATTAGCCTGGCCTGCACTAGGTTGGGGTCCCACTGAGAGACTGGGGTCCAAGCTGCAGGGAATAGTCTGTCAAGCCCTTTCAGGAATCTCTTTACTAAGGGGTTTGAGAACACTGAGTCCCCCCCTTTCCCTTGATGGAAGGCTGAGATGGCTGCCAAGTGAACCTTCACTGATGCCAAACAGAGGCCTTGGTGTTTTAAACGCAGCAGGTAGTCCAGTAGACGCGGGATAGGTTCCCAAACGGGTACGATGTCATTTGACCAGGCCCAGTGTGTGAAGCGAGTCCATTTTGTGCTACAGCTGGCCCTAGTGGATGGCTTCGTACTGCCAAGTAGGACCTCTCTCACCGTAGTCAAGCAACCTAGCTCACTAGGGTTCAGCCATGGATATTCCAGGCTGTAAGATGGAGGGACCACAGGTCCCGATGCCTGAGTCTACCATGGCCCCGAGTGAGATCTGGGAGAAGGGGAAGGGTGATGGGTTGATTGACTGACAGCTCCAACAATGTGGTGAACCAATGTTGGTGTGCCCATGCCGGGGCTATCAGTATCATCACTGCGGAGTCCTTCTTGGTCTTCACCAACACCCTGTGCACTAGGGGGTTGGTGGGAAGGTGTGCAGGAGGCCTCTCTTCTAACTGATCAGGAAGGCATCTCCAGTCGAGCACGGCTCCTGACCTTGGTAGGAGCAGAACATCCTGCATTTCTGGTTTGCCCTGGACATGAAGAGATTGATTAGAGTGCCCCGCCTCCTGAAGACATCCTCGAGGATGTCTCGTCAGAGGGACCATTCGTGTGTTAGAAAGGATCTGCTGAGGCTGTCCGCTAGTGTATTGAGCCTCCTGAAGAAATATGACACTGTCAGATGGTCAAGTGGGCGATGCAGAATTCCCACAGAGCATGGGCTTCCTCAAACAGGTGTGAGGAGCGAGCTCCTCAATGCTTGTTTGTATAAAACATTGTTATAGTGTTGTCTATCCTGACAGACACCACTTTGCCCTCCAGAAGGCGTCAGAAGGTCTGGCAAGCCAGGGTGACCGCCCTCAGTTCCTTGACGTTTATGTAGTCCAGCATTTCCCGCTCATTCCACCTGTTTTGTGTCCTGATGGATCACATGGGCACCCCACCCCAGGTCCGATGCATCAGAAACCAGACAGGCCATCAGCTGAAGAGGTTGGAAGGGAAGCCCTTTGCATGCCCCCTGTGGGTCTTGCCACCACCTGAGGGACGGCAGCAGTGAAGTGGGGACGGAAACTACCAAGTCCAGATTGTCCCGACATGGGTGGTATGTTTTACCTGGCATAGCGAATCACATATGTGTAGGAGGCCAGGTGGCATAGGAGCCTGAGGCATGTTCGCACCGTCGTGAGAGGACACTGTTCCCAATCTTCTATGAGGGATCTGACTGACTGGAAGCGTGACCTGGGCTCTTGCCCTGCTCAAGTCCAGGACTGTCCCAATGAACTATCTGCTGGGTAGGGACCAGGGTCCATTTTGATTCATTGATCACCAAGCCAAGACCTCTCTTACTACTTGGATGTGATCTTCCACCTGTTCTTTGGAGCAGCCCTTCAACAGCCAGTCATCCAGGTAGGGGAATACCTGGATGCCCCGTCTCCTGAGATATGTGGCCACCATTGCGAGGCATTTGGTGAGTATGTGCAGGCTGCTGAGAGGCGAAATGGTAAGACTCTGAATTGCAGATGTCTTCAGCCTACTGTGAACATAAAAAACATCTCTGCCTTGGTACAATGGCGATGTGAAAATATGCGTCTTTGAGATCAAGGGCGGCATACCAATCTCCCAGATCCAGAGAGGGGATGATGGAGCTTAGGGATATCATGTGGAAACAGATTCGTCTCATGAAATTGTTGAGCTTTGTCAAGTCCAATATGGGACAGAGGGTTCCACTGGATTTCGGGATGAGGAAGTAGTGGGAGTAGAATCTCTTGCCACTGAACCCGTGAGGAACCTCCTCCACTGCCCCCGCTTTGAGCAAGGAATGGAGCTCTTGTAGAAGCAGTTGTTCAAGGGAGGGGTCCCTGAATAGGGACAGGGAGGGGGGTAGGTGGGTAGTGGGAGTGAGGAGAATTGGAGTGAATATCCCAATTGTATCATGCGCAGGACTCATAAGTCTGATGTTATTCTGCACCATGCAGGGTAGAAATGGGAAAGGAGGTTGGAGAAAAGGGGGAGGGTTGGATCCTGGTTCCTGATTCGAGTGTCGCCCTCGAGAGTCTCCTCAAAATTGCTTCTTGGGCACAGACAAGTAGTGTGAGTGGCATGATGATTGGCCTGATCTTCGGCCATTGCGATCGTCCCTTCTGCTGAAGTCCTGCCTCCGGTGGAAGGGCCTGGGCGCAGGCTGGGGTTTAAGATGTTTTCGCTGAGGGGCCGGTCTATGCAGCCCCAGCAATTTAAGGATAGCCCAGGTATGTTTCAGCATTGGCAATCGGGCGTCACTGAGAGGAAAATAAGTCCGGACCTTCAAATGGCAGGTCCTGAATTGTTGTTTGGACTTCTTGGGGGAGTCCAGCTGATTGCAGCCACAAACTCCTCCTCATGGCCACCCGCGAGACCATAACTCAGGCTGCTGCGTTGGCTGCGTCTAGAGCGGACTAGAGTAGTCCTCGAAACACGATCTTCTTCTCTTTGATCATAGCTGAAAACTAAGCCTTTGAGTCTTGTCCAACCTCATCCTGGAACTTTTCCAAGGCTGACCAGGAGTTGAATGCATAGCGGCTGAGAATCGCCTGCTGATTCGCAATCCGAAGCTGGAGACCCCCAGTGGAGTATGATTTCCTGCAAAGAGCTCCAGCTGAGTTCAGATGCAACTATGAGCACCCAGCTCTTCAAAAAAATCAATCCCTCACATTGGGAACCTGGAAAGTGAGGTACATGCAAGTAGTAACCACATGAGAAATATGTGATAAGTGACTTGACTGGAATCACACAGGAACTCTGCAGGTGAGGAAGGGACAGGCCCAGTTCTCCAGGATGGCATTCACCTACTTAGCCATGGGATTCTGGGTATAGAACATGAGCATGTACTTAAGACTATCATAATGCTGACAAGGATGCCAAATCAAGGTTGCACAGGACTCCTAAGAGCCTTAAACGGGGCTAGTGGAAGGGTGAATTGGACCTCCCCCATGGTTATGAAATGTGTTCTTTACTAAGTGAGCTATTTTTTTCTTTTGTGAATGGAGGAGGTATGCATTCAATGGAAGACAGGGACAATGCCTTGGCCAGCTCTTCAAAAAGTTTCCCCTTCATAACCAGTACATCTCTGATCTTGCTTGGGTTCAGCTTGAATCAGTTGGTCTTCACCCAAAAGCTGACGTCCTTTAAGCATTCAGATGCATTAGTAGTGGTGATGGCTGCATCAATAAGAATGAATTATAGAATTAACCATCACTAGCATCCTGTTTGCAACCAAGCTCATGGCATCACACACTCATATATTGGTCTCATGCGAATTTTGTACAAAACCATGGATAGTATGGACCCCAGCAACTGAGGGACTTCAGAGAGGAGGAGTAGTCTGTGTCTGAACAAGTGGGATTTTCTCCCATGAAAGCTCATGTGATAAATGTGTTAGTCTTTGAAAGTGCCATCAGACTCCTTGTTTGTTTTGCTGAACTAGACTAACATGGCTACCCCTTTGGAATTTGTCATATAGCTATGGTGAATGACGTTCAGCACCTGTTTGCCCATTTTTATAGCACTTCAAACTTAAGGGGGGGAAGTACTCAATGACTCCCAAAGGGTGTAGGATAGTCATGAGATGGTAACCAACGTGGTTGGCAGCTCTAAAGGTTGTCTTAGAAATCTGTGATGATCACAAGTTGATGCTGAGAGGTGGAAGCCTGTGAAGGGGGTTGTATCTCCAGGTTTTCTGTTGTTTCTTTGGTGGCTCACGAGGCTAGAAGTTGGGGGTGGGGAGCTGTAGCGTTGGTGACTGGCAAGGGAATTTATGCTTCAGGGCAGGAGAGTAGATGCTCAGGGAGCAAAGGACAGCTCTTGAGTCCTTGATGATTTGCAGAGAATCAACCATCTTTTGATTCATAGATGGGAAGGGTTTTGATACTGTTTGTCTCTTCCGAGGGAAAACGGAAAAGTAGAGCCAAGATTCCCTACATAGAGTTATGGCTGGAGCAAGTGTCTGCTACATCTACCCTTTACTGAGCACTGTCCTTGCTACCAGCTTCCTTCCTTAATGAGCACTTGAACACAAGTTGACTCCTGTTGTGGGAGGCTATAAGCAAATTCCTCAAATTTGCTGCAATTCAGAACTTTTATTTGGCTAGTAACACCTGATAGTGCGAGATCCTAAGATCCAGAATTGTAGAATGGATAAGAAAAGGATCTCTCACACTCCAAAAGGCCCAAACACTTGCCCTCCTTGTCACATGGTGTAGAGTAAGGCTACTTTTCTCTGGCTTGTTCAGTCACTGTTTGGGCAATCATGTAGTTTTATGGCGGGTGCAAGAAGAGAAAAATCAGACCCCTTAGCCAGAATGCAATAGCATCTTTCTGTCCTTTGGGAGTAAATGGAGGTGTGGCCGAGCTGTGCCATACTGTTCTGGCTGACTGGAAAATACTATAAATAATAGGCAGAGCAAGCCCAATTGGTGCACAGGAGTTTATGCTGGTATCAGATTTCCTTTAAAGGAACATGGTATTCCCCTGTGACTCTGCACAGCAGTTCTTGGAACTGACTCAAGTCACCTAAAGGTGAAGGGGACAATGTAGTCACCCAGGAAAGAGGGAAATCGTATTGGTTCTTGTGGCACCTTCAGAGCAGACTAAGGGGTTTCTTCTCCACCAATGAATCTGAGCACCTGCTATAAGGGACCTCCATGGAGATGCATGTGAGGGTTCCCTCACAGATGAAACTAGTTCTGAAGGAGGGTACTGGAACCAGGGTCCCCAATAAGGCCAGTAGGTTGGAGTCCCCATGGCATGGGATACCAGTGGCTCTGTGGTACTCGGAACAGAGGGTGTTGCTATGACTGGAACAGACTGTGAATGCACATATAGGTGGTACAATGTCAAAGGTCCTTCCCCCGGATCCGATTTGTTGAAGGATGAGAAGGAGGACTACGGTTCCATGAGCAGTATCATTGGAGTGATGGAAGGGTGTAGACAGTCTAAGCGGGAGACGAGGGATCCTGTAATGGGGGAATATCACAAAGGGGAGAAAAAAAAAAATCTCTGTAGAGATAGAAAGGCCTGACAGATGGACTGATACTTGATTTGTTAAAGCAAATAAGCTCTGGGACTCAAACACAGTTCCAGATCTCCTTGGTGTCAGAGGTACCCTCTCTTTATTCAGTGCCAGCGCTGGTGCCATGGACCTTCCCATGGATCCTGTATCTTATGGGGTGTCGGTGCTGACAATACAGGTGGGCTGGCACTAGGAACTGCCGGCTTCCCCTGCTTGTGGAACTTCATATCGTGTCTTTGGGGTAATGTGTGCACTCCATCTCTGTAGCTCAAACTCACAGAAGGAGAGACACACCCCTTTAAAAAAAACCACCCACAAACATCTGAAGACAACTTAGTCCCATGCTTATCAGTATGCTTCCTTACCTCCTGACTAGATCCCGGCACAGGGTTCATAGTGGTGGTATTGCCGGTGCCAAATTCAGACTGGGTACCAGAAAGCACACTCCTTGTGGTATCAGGAGGATATACAGGAGAATCTCCCAAGCCTGAGTCCAAATGAGGCTTGTGGAGTGGGACAGCCCATCCTTCTCAGGTACAGCTGGGGAAGGACTGGTAGATACGCCACCTGGACACAGTGTAAACTTCTCCCCAGCAGTAGCGGCAGTGTAGGTGTTCATTGGTTACCAAGAAGAAGTGGGGGCAGGAGGCAAAGAGTTTGAAGCCTAGGGCTCTGGGCATAGCCCGGTACTCACATGTGGGTGAGGGGCAGTGGAATAGAGAAATAAACATACAATCTATTTATACTAAATATTAAAAACAAAAACTTTAATAAAAGTCTAAAATTCTAAAAGCTATTTACAATTGTGAATTTAAAAGTGTGTCAAAGACAAGGACACATGGCAATGAGAAGAAACTGGAACTGCTATCCATCCACTTTTCCCTTGATCACTGATGGGAAGCACAAGGAGAGCCAGAGCATATGTACGAATCAACAGATTGACTCTGGGCACATGGGCTATGTCTACACTTGGTGAAATAAGTCGACTTTGGTAAGTCGACTTAACAAAGTCAACTTTAAATCAACTTTGTTAAATCGACTTAGCATGGCTACACTCAAAAATTAAGTTGACTTAAATGGGACCCTGCCAAATTGACCTAGAGCATCCACACTGGACACCTAAGTCAACCTCTAGGGGCTAGGTGGACCTGGGACTGGTCCATGTTGGCACGCGGGGCACCCCTTGCCAAGTGCCAAGGGCTCAGCATTTGCCCCATTGCACCTGGGTACAATGGAGGCTGAGCAAGACAGGGACACTGGCAGGGCACAGGAGCAGGGTGGGCAGGGCTCTGTCCTGCCCTGTGGGGGAGCACGCCAGGCTCTGCCTGTGCCAGCCCCCCTGACAGGGAGGGAAGTGGGGGAGCCCTGGAGCCCTTTAAGTCGACAAAGTCGATTTAGGGCTAATCTGCGTCTGCACTGGCTAAAGCGACTTTATACTAGGTTTTATAAAGTTGACTTTAATTTTCCTTAAGGCACCCATCTGTCACCCAGACAAGGCCTCTTGGGAGGTATGCTGCCTGCTAGGGGCCCGTACCCAAGACGTTACGGAGGGATTGTCAAGAATCATCCATCCCTCTGACTACTACCCCATGCTACTCATCCATGTGGGAACCAATGATACTGCGAGAAGTGACCCTCTGCAGATCAACGGTGACTACAGGGCTCTGGGAGCATGGGTGAAGGAGTTCGGTGCACAGGTGGTGTTCTCCTCGATCCTTCTGGTCAAGGGTAGGGGCCCGAGCAGAGACAGATGCATCCTGGAGGTGAACACCTGGCTGCAGAGATGGTGTTACCAGGAGAGCTTTGACTTCCTCAACCATGGGGTGCTGTTTCAGGAAGAAGGACTACTAGACAGAGATGGACTCCACCTATCCAGGAAGGGGAAGAGCGTATTTGGAAGCAGACTGGCTAACCTACTGAGGAGGGCTTTAAACTAGGTTTGAAGGGGGAAGGTGACCAAAGCCCACAGGTAAATGAAACTGAGGGAGACCTGGGGGAAGGGATGGAACTTGGGAGGTGCTGGGGCTGTAACAGCAGGAATAAAAGAGAGGGTAGTTGGAACTGGGGGGGAGGGGGAAATCAAATAATTGTTTTTTATTTCCTAATGAAGTCATAATACCTCAAGCGAGTGGGGAAGGAGGACACCGGGAGAAATTGCAAGGAGGAAGATGCTACAGGAAGGAGGATTAACTGGGCAAAGTAGGGCAATGGGCCCAGTATCTTAGGTGCCTGTACACAAATGCGAGAAGCCTGGGAGACAAGCAGGAAGAATTGGTAGTACTTGCACAAACAAGGAACTATGATATAATTGGAACAACAGAAACGTGGTGGGACAACTCGCATGACTGGAGCACTGCCATGGACAGATATAAATTGTTCAGGAAGGACAGGCAGGGAAGAAGGGGGGGAGGAGTAGCAACATATGTAAAAGAGCTGTATGACTGCTTGGAGCTCCACTATGAAAGTGGAAACAAGCTGGTTCAAAGTCTGTGGGTTAAGTTTAGGGGAGAATGCAACAAGGAGGGTGTTGTGGTGGGTGTCTGCTATAGACCGCCAGACCAGAAAGAGGAGATGGATGAGGTGTTCTATGGACAACTAACAGAAGTTTCCAGATCATCGCAGGCCCTGATTCTTATGGGGGACTTAAATTATCCTGACATCTGCTGGGAAGATAATACAGCAGTGCACAGGCAATCCAGGAAGTTTTTGGAGAATATTGAGGACAACTTCCTAGTACAAATGCTGGAGGAACCAACTAGGGGCCTTGCACCTCTAGACCTATTGCTCACAAACAGAGAAGAATTGGTCGGGGAAGTAGAAGTAAATGGCAACCTGGGCAGCAGTGACCATGAGATGGTAGAGTTCAGGATTCTGATCAATGGAAGGAAGGAAAGAAGCAGAACACACACCCTGGACTTCAGAAAAGCAGATTTTGGCTCCCTTAGGGAGCTGATGGGCAGGATCCCTTGGGAGGCTGATCTGAAGGGGAAAGGTGTCCAAGACAGCTGGCTGTATTTTAAAGAAACCCAGTTAAAGGCACTGGAAGATAACATTCCGATGTGCAGAAAGAACAGCAATTGTGGACGGCGCACAGAGTGGCTTAGCAGGGAACTCTGCGGGGAGCTGAAACATAAAAGGGAAGCTTACAAGAAGTGGAAGCTTGGACAGATGACAAGGGAGGCGTATAAAGATATTGCTCAGGACTGCAGGGATAAAATCAGAAAGGCCAAAGGACAATTGGAGTTGCAGCTAGCAAGAGATGTGAAGGATAACAGAAAGGGGTTCTATAAGTATATCAGCAACAAGAAAAGGATCAGAGGTGATGTAGGTCCCTTACTGAATGGGGCAGGCATCCTCATGGTGGATGATGCGGAAAAGGCTGAAGTACCCAATGCTTTTCTTTACTTCAGCCTTCACAGGGAGGGCCAGCTCCCAGGCTACTACACGGGGTAACGCGGAATGGAGAGAAGAGCGGCCCTCGGTAATGGAAAGTCAGGTTAGGGAATACTTAAAGAAATTGGATGTGCACAAGTCCATGGGGCCGGATGAACTGCATCCGAGGGTGCTGAGGGAGTTGGGGGAAGTGACTGCAGAGCTGCTGGCCATTATCTTTGAGAACTCGTGACGAACGGGGGAGGTCCCGGAGGATTGGAAAAAGGCAAATATAGTACCTATCTTTAAGAAAGGGAAAAAGGAGGATACAGGGAACTACAGACCGGTCAGCCTCACCTCAATCCCTGGGAATATCATGGAGCAGGTCCTCAAAGAATCCATCCTGAAACACTTGGAGGAAAATAGAGTCATCAGGAACAGTCAACATGGATTCACCAAGGGCAAATCGTGCCTGACCAATCTGATTTCCTTCTATGATGAGATGACTGGATTTGTGGATGCGGTAAGAGCTGTTGATGTAGTATACTTTGACTTTAGCAAGGCTTTTGATATGGTTTCCCACAGCATTCTCGTCGGCAAGTTAAGGAACTATGGGTTGGACGAGTGGACCGTAAGGTGAATCGAAAACTGACTATATCAACGGGCTCAGCAGGTAGGAATCAATGGCTCGATATCTGGTTGGCAACCGGTAACGAGTGAAGTTCCCCAGGGGGTCAGTCCTGGGGCCGGTTCTATTCAATATCTTCATTAATGATCTTGATGATGGAATAGACTGCGTGCTTAGTAAGTTCGCGGATGACACCAAGTTGGGGGGAATGGTAGATACTCTGGAGAGCAGGGACAGGATCCAGGGAGACTTGGACAAACTGGAACACTGGGCCGAAAGAAACCTCATGAGTTTCAACAAAGACAAGTGCAAAGTCCTGCACTTAGGACGAAAAAATCCCATGCACTGCTACAGGCTGGGGACTGATCGGCTAAGTAGCAGCGCTGTAGAAAAGGACATGGGGGTTATGGTGGATGGGAAGATGAATATGAGCCAACAGTGTGCCCTTGTTGCCAAAAAGGCCAATGGCATATTAGGCTGCATCAGTAGGAGTATTGCCAGCAGATCGAGGGATGTGATAATTCCCCTCTATTCGACACTGGTCAGGCCACATCTGGAATACTGTGTCCAGTTTTGGGTTCCCCACGACAGAAAGGATGTGGACAAATTAGAAAGAGTCCAGCAGAGGGCAATAAAAATGATTAGGGGGTTGGGGCACATGACTTATGAGGAGAGACTGAAGGAACTAGGCTTATTTAGTCTACAGAAGAGAAGACTGAGGGGAGATTTGATAGCAACCTTCAACTACTTGAAGGGGTGCTCCAAAGAAGAGGGAGGTAGGCTGTTCTCGAGGGTAACAGAGGACAGAACAAGGAGCAATGGTTTCAAATTACAGCTGGGGAGATCAAGGTTGGATATTCGGAAAAGCTTTCTCACTAGGAGGGTGGTGAAGCATTGGAATGGGCTACCTAGGGAGGTAGTGGAATCTCCATCTTTGGAGATTTTTAAGGCCCGGTTAGACAAAACCCTGGCTGGGGTGATTTAGGGGGAGTGGTCCTGCTTTTTAGTAGGGGGTTGGACTAGATGACCTCGTGAGGTCCCTTCCAACCTTATTATTCTATGATTCTATGACTTAAGCTCCTGCTTAAGCGACTTAAGGAAAATATAGTCGAGACAGATTAAATTAAGTCGATTTAAGGAATCAAACTCAGAGGTGACAAACAGCTTTCAGGGATGGTTTAGGTATACTTAGTTCTGCCTCAGTGTCTCTCAAGGTCCTTCCAGACCTTCATGTTTATTATATACTTTGAAACCCTTAAGAACCTTTTGATTACTGGAGCGGATGCAGCTGGGCATGTTGTAAGGAAAAATACAGAGCTCCTTCAAAGTCAGTCATAGCGAATGCCAGCTTTTACAGAAGTCTTTCCCTTCTCCCCCTTCTAGGGATGCCCCAGACAGACACAGATGTTGCCACAACAAATGCAGTGTGACCTTCGTATCTTTAGCTTTTTTGTTTTGCCCCACCTGCTCCCCAAAATAAACTGTCATGGATACATCGTAGGTTCCTGTGTTTCATCTAGACCAGTGGTTTTCAAACTTTTTTCCAACGGACTCAGTTGAAAAAAAATCATTGATGCCCGTGACCCAGTAATTACATCTTTGAGCAATGCTTTCCAGTCTTTCAATGGCAGCATCAGGGGATGCCACAACCCAATACCTCAAGGTCTGCAACTCAATAATGGGTCCCGACCTATGGTTTGAAGACCACCTGATGTAACCCCAACAGCTAGAGCTAAACAGACCTACAGACATCCACCTGAGGCAGCAGCCCTCAGTATTGTCTCACTCTCTTTAAGGTCCAACCATACTGGATGCCAGACCACGTCTACACCTTCCTGGATGACTTTCTTATCTCCTCAAGTTACTTTTGTGGAAGTGAAATATCAGAGTGGAAGCATTTTTCCCTAGCTCCATTTGACTCTTGGCCAAAAGGGAATAGTAATGCATGATTCAAAGAGCAGCTACTGCAGACCAGCATATTCTTTTACTCCATGGATCTCAGCGCTGGAGCTCTGAGTTCTGGAACACAGCACCATATATGCACCTATCTTCTTCTCACCACCTCCACCAAAGCTGTCATGGGGAGGCAGGGTAACACAGCTAGGAGCACCTTCTGAGAAGACACATTTTATATGGACCACCTTCAGGATGGGGGCAGCTCTTTCGAGAATCTACCACACCTTCATTAGCTAGCCCAGAAAATAGGGTGCAAGGGCAAAGCTACTCTGTTGGAGGTCAGACTCCTGATCTAGGGATCTTTCAGTTGTGGGCCTTGTAAATTCTTGGGCCTGTGGTACTTCAGAATGAATCGTTCTAGGTAGCTCTGGAAGAACTGGGGTCAAAAACCGATTCCTGCAGTCACTGCCCTGCTGCAACTCTAGAGTGAAGATCTGTTTAGCATCAGACGAATTCATCAGATTAAAAGAGTATTAATACGACCTATCCTCACCTACTTCCTGTCTTAAGCAGCTGGAAAAGACGTAGTTGCCTGGAGCGGGGAACACTAGAACACTGTCAAAGGGCAGTGACACAGACTGGCTCAGAACACTCAGCAGACACTTTCAGGGTGCCAGTTTTGCTTTTTGCATCAGAGGAGCCTGTTCTTGGGCCACAAAGCTTATGTTGGAACAAAAAGCCTTCCAGCTATGCATGAGAACAATCTGTAACTGCCATCTCAGGGTACGAATGTCACCATCAAGCAGTGAGTGCTTCATAATGGCCCTGCTAGAGGTCCAAGAGCAAATGGAAATGGTCACAGAACACATACTGATACTACAATTCAGTTTAACCCTCTGTGTCCCCATGACCCACATCTGGAGAAAGGAGAATCTGAAAAGCTCAGTGTGAAGCTCCCAAGTATTAGAAATTTTGGACAGCCATGTCCCCCACTCAGTGCTTCCTGCTTAAGTCTCTTCTGCCACATCCAGTGAACCAGACTTCAAACACCTGAACACTGAGAACTATGAAGAACTAATACTTTGTGGAGCCCTCCGCTTTAGAGGTGAGATTGCTCTGCTGGACTCTGAGTATGCACAAAACCCATACTTCCCAGGACAGTGCTAGTGCTGTGGCTCAGCAGTTTAGGCCAAACAATGTCTATATCTTGAGAACTGTTTTTCCCCTTGGAGCACTCTGGGAGTTTCTTGTTGAGTCTTGAGGGACTAGGCACATTCTCTGCATTTGTAGTGTGTGCGGTCATATTTACAGGGAGATTTCACATCCCTGCGGGTGACACAGACACAAATACAATGTATAGGGTTGCCAGCTCTGACTTCCTGCTATAGGAACAATAATTGAAGCTAATGTGACAACTTCTTTCGTCCACTGAAGGAAATGAAAGACCTGAGAAGATTGTACCAAATCACAAAGCAACTGTATTCAGGCCTTGCACTAAAGTGACCCACAGGAATTCCAATACAGTGTGCCAAACATCAAACAAGTCCACCACAGAGATGTTCTGCAGTGATGTACGATGTGCATCGGAAACTTCGGGATTTCCTGAATTATTCATGCGAGGAAGTCTAGAATGCCTATCATACCTCAATCAACCAACAGCAAATGGAGGTTTTCTTGACCTACTGCAGCTGGATGAAGGGGATGAGTGGCAAACTGTGCTTTTACATAAAGGCACAAGTTGAAATGAATATTACTAGGAAGCCAAGATAAGAAGCAGACATTCAATAAAGACACGAGGGGAAGGTGGGTACATTAAGAGGCCATCAGGGCAAGATTACTTTAAAAAGTAGAATGGTATAGGGTGGATGTGGAAGTATAAATCAGACAAATTTTAATTTGAAATGAGACAAATATTTAATAGCAAGGATTACTGACTACTGTAACCATTCAACAAGGTAAGTGATGGATTCTCTGTCATTTGACTTCTTTAATCCAGAGTGCTGCACAGATAAACTTATGTTGCCCGCTGATCATAAATCTAAGAGTAAAAAATCATGTGAGATGAACTTGACTGCTTTCATTTTTACAGCAAAATTTACAAAATGAGTGGACAAAGGGACAATGACAGGCATAATCTCAGTTTTGTAAATAATCAGAAAATTTTCCTGTAGAATTCATTTCAGTTGGTTTGGATATTAGCTTTGTGTCACCAACTGAACTTTGGATGACAGAAAGAAAAGGTGATGCCAAATACTGAATACTGCCAACGCTGCCAACTTTGCCCTCATATCTACACTGATGACACCATCACAGGGCCTAATCAAGCCACCTACTCCATCAAGGGCTCGTTCACCTGCTCATCCACCAATGTGATTTATGCCATCATGTGCCGGAAATGCCCCTCTGCCTTATATATTGGACAGACAGGACAGTCTCTGCGCCAAAGAATCAATGGACACAAATCTGACATCAGAAATTGCAACACTGCAAAACCTGTAGGGGAACACTTCAATCTCCCTGCTCACTCCCTTGACGACTTGTTAATAGCTGTGTTGAAACAGATGAATAACAAATCACAGCTTCAAAGAGAGACTGCAGAACTCGAACTTATATGCAAATTTGACTCAGTTGGCTTGGGGTTAAACAGGGACTATGGATTTTTCTCGCATTACAGCTAGTGATTTGACCTCCCCCTCCTCTCTGTGCTGTTCCCCAGTGTTTTGAATCCTAACATCTATTTTGATTTGCTGTTACAGCCTGACCTGATGCTATGTCATACACTCCCCTGCATTTAATTTCCTCCCACTCTGTAACTTTCCTATCTTCAAAGCGTCTGACGAAGTGGGATCTTCTCCCACGAAAGCTCATGCGATAAATAAATCTGTTAGTCTTTAAAAGTGCCACAGGACTCTGTTGTCTATAGGGGGACAGAAGCTGAATTTAAGCTTCAAATTTTAATATATTTAGCCAGTGGCACCCTGAAGCAGTGGTTTTCAACCCTTCTTCGTTTGTGGACTTCTAAAAAATTTGAATGGAGGTGCTGACCCCTTTGGAGATTTTACACATAGTTTGTGGACCCACAGACTGAACCACTGCCTTAAAGGGCTAAAGTTGTTCTCATGAAGAAAGAGTCATTCTTGCTTCATCAGTGTGATGCATTTCACACATTATTACTATACTACATGATTCAAAACAAGCTCGGTGTTATTGATTCATCTATCATGCAACTTGTGGGCATGAAATGACAATTTTCCATATCTGTGCCTAGGTCACAGAATAGCATGGAGTATCACATTGGCCCTCAGCGAACTGATAAACGTGGTTCACAATAAGGCTCTCACATAGGCGCATGACTTGCCCCCCATCACCCCCTAGAGTAGAGTAGCCCTTGCTGCAACAGCTACTCCTGGATCACCAACCCATCTTACTATCCTGTACAGCCTCTTTAAATTCATGGCAAAAACCTTACAAGCAGTGGCGTATAATCTATGGTTTGCTCCTCTTGTCATTCATTGACCCACCTTGCTTCCTATTTTACTTGCACACCGAGGGGTCTGTAGAAGACATGTGGTTCAATTGTATTTTTCCCATTGCCTACCTCTGGTGGTTTTGCTCAAGGAGTCAACCATATGCCATGACGCAAAGTGGTTATGCTCTGCCTCACCCTGCTATTCCATCACAAATGCAGACATCACAGCAGCAAGGCAGAAGTGCTCCCCAAGCCCTGTCTAACTGCCCTTGGTTATAGTATCCAGAGCTAGATCACGGTGCCTACTGTCCTCTAACAGGTAAAGCATTAATAAGCTGTACATTACTGGTTCCCAATCTTTTTGGCTCGAGGGCCACAAATATAATTTTTACGACCCTGAAGAGCCACCTGTCAATTTAATTAAAATTAAATTAATTAAAATTGAATTAATTTTTAATTAAAATTAATTACATTTAAATTACTTTTTAATTACATAGACTGGTGGCCCGTAAGGGCTGTAAAAATTATATTTGTGGCCCACAAGCCAAAAAGCCTTTTTAAAAATTAAAATTATTATTTTTTAAGAAGGGCCAGATAACCATGAACTGGCCCTAAGCCTGGAGGGGATGTGAGCAGCCCAGCTCCCAGTTGTGTGCCAAACCAGGTGAGAGCTGGGCAGCCACAGCCCTGTAGCGCCCAAGATGATGTGCAGGCAGATTTTGTTACCCTCAGAACAACCAAGGTAACAAAATCTGCCCACACATGGTTTTGGGCTCAGTCGCAGCCAGCGGCAGGGGAACGTGGGTCACTTTAAAAACCCCTTGGGTCAGGTGTTGGGAATCCCTGCTTTATATCATGTTTTAAGGACAAAAACATTGCCATGGCAGTTCACACCAATAGTCCATCTAGTCCACTACTCTGTATCAGGTGGACTCTCAGAGGAAGACCCAATAGCCCTGAAGTTTTTATCACCATGTAAGTTTAAATTCTCAGCGCGCAACATAGTACTTTGTACTATCTTCTGTTTATTGTCCTTCCTCAGTGAGACATTGAATGGGACTGTTCAGGTTTATTTGATGGGACAATAGGCCACCAAGAACCTCTATGTATTCCCACTCTCCTTCTTTCACTCTTCTAGTGTTGCCCATAGGGCTTATACATATTCTTATGGGAAAGCACAAGATGTTGGATCATTCCAGGGAGGAAAAGTGGTTTTCCTTGTAAATGATTTATGCAATGAGCTGGAGGCAGGGAGGATCTATACTATGTTTTCTCACTACTGACTGCCCTTTGTTACCTGTTTCAGCACCAAAACAGCTCAGTATTTTCCCCTGCTGAGGTCTCAACACCCAGGTTTACCCTGAAAAAGGCAAGTGTCTCGCTCTCTGTCTCTGCACTTGCACAGTCATTTGTTTTTCTTTGTATTTATGGTAGACTCTCTCAACTATTTTTAAACCATGTTTAATAAAATTACTATTTTCTGCTAATCCTTTGTCTTGTGTGGCTTCATGGAGGACTGAGGCTTGGTGGTCTGGGCCTGCAAATAATAGAGAGATGAGGGGAAAATAGGGAGTTTCAACTTGTGCCTAGGAAACTGGCTGTGCTCCTATAGTATACACACACTGGTGTGCCGCAGCAACACCTAAAGTGTGCCGCGAGAATCTGATGGGAACTGGGCTCATTTAAATCTCCTGCCCTGCTCAGCCCAGCCACGTGGGCTGCGCAGGGCAGGATAAACCTGGCTGCTGCAGCAGAGCTCACTGCAGGTAGGCTTATGTGGGCTGGGGTAGGCGAGTGAGGGTTTGGGAGGGGCACTGAAGTTGGGGGGGGCTGGTGGGGTTCCCAATGGGGGGCATGGGCTGGTGGGAGAAAGGGGGGGTTGCAGGAGCTGTGGGAGGGGCAGAGGGCTGTTGCAGCGGCCGTCCAGCCTCCCCCAGCAGCCCCAGAGCCGGTGGCCCCACCCGACCTGCCCCAGTGGCCCCAGAGCCGGTGGGAGCAGCCCAATCCGGCAACCCTGGAGCCGGCGGCCCCAGAGCTAGTGGCGGCCCAATCTGGCCTGCCCTGGGGTCCGGCAGCAGTGGGCTCCGTTGTGCCCCAAACCTGCGGCCGCAGGCTCTGGCCCCAGCCCTGCTCTCCCTTTCCCTAGGTTAACCCTGCCACCCCACAGAGCCACTTCTGTTCTTCCTTCCCCTCTTCTTTCTTGCCACCCTTACCCTGCTCCCCAAATGGCTACTCTTGCCCTCTTTTGCCGCCCCTGCTCTGCTCCCCACACTCTCTCCTGCCACCCCACGTAACAACTCCTGACCTCCCCTCCCCTCCCTTGCTCTGGTAGCCCTACTACTCCACATAGCAGCATTTCCCAATCAGTGTGGTATGGTTCATGAATATTCAAATCAACTCATGAATATTCATGAGTTTTAAAGGGTGGTGCACCTCAAAACAATTTGAAGGTATCAAGGTGTGCCACGGTAGAGAAAAGTTTGGGAACCACTGTTCTATACCTTTTTCTGCTGTACTGAAGATCCCATTATTAAATATTTGTCCCCCAAATAGATACTTACAGGCTTTAGTCAAGTCATCCCTTAACCTTTGTTTTGTTAAGCTAAATGACGTGAGCTCGAGTCTGTCTCTATAAAGGATATAATTCTGATCCTTTCATCATTCTTCTCTCAATCCTCTCCAATTTATTAATATCCTTAAATTGTGGGCATCAAAACTGGATCCAGCATTACAACAGCGCTCAAGCCAGCGCCAAATACAGAGGTGAAACAACCTCTCTATTCCCACCTGAGATTCCCCCACACATACATCCATGGAATGCATGGCCATTTCGGCTACAGAATCGCACTGGGATCTGATGTTCAGCTGGTTATAAACCACAACCCCCAAATCTTTTTCAGAGTCGCTGATTCCCAAGATAGTCTCTCTCATCCTGCAAGTATGGCCTAAATTCTTTGTTCTTAGATTTATGCATTTATATTTATCCATATTAAAACATACATTGTTTCTTTGCACCCCATTTACCAAATGACCTGGTTCACTCTGAATCAATGATCTGTTGGTTCCCTGAATCAGTGATCATTCCCCCCAAATTTGCATCATCTGCAAAGTTTATTAGTGGTGAATTTGTTTTCTTAATAAAAATCAAGATAAATAGGGCCACAGGACCAAGAACTCTGGGACCCTAGTAGAAACACACCAGTTTTATGATGATTCCCTGTCTACAATTACAATTTTTGAGACCTATCAGTTGTTGGGATTCCCCCTGAGACTTTTTCCACTGGGCTTATCCAGAATACCTCAGCTAGTTCTGGGATAACACTTTAACCAGTTCCCTGGAATCCAAAAACTGAATCTGTTCTCGTCACTGAGGATTCTTTTACATCATATAGCACTCATTATGCTGAAGTGATCAAGCTCAAATGCAGGAAGGTTTAACAACAACTTCCAGAGCATAAGGAAAACCACTTTTCCTCCCTGGAACGATCCAACACCTTGTGCTTCTCCCATGAGAATATATACATATATATAAACCCCCTGGGCTCCATTAGAAGAGTGAAAAAAGGAGCAGGAAGGCATGGAGGTTCTCGGTGGCCTATTGTCCCATCATATTATATACATAGATTGACACATGTGTGTTACATTAACAAATTTTGAACTGTCAACATGTTACAAAGTATGCTGGTAAACAAAGTCACAGCAGCAAACTTCTCTCACATCACTGTTCTTGATATTTCATCTATTAACTACATGTTATTTACAAGGCCACTTGAGAGTTATTGCTTTGTACATTGTTAGCCTTTGTTTTCATTCACTGTTCATGTAAGACCTGCATCAGTTAGCCTGCTTTTACTCTATTTAATGTATGCCATGTTAATTTTATGTCTTTCAAGCTTTTTAATCAAAATACCATGCTGTACCAAGTCAAAGGCTTCACAGAAACCTATTACATAAACACTATTATCTTTATCAGCCCACTTCTAATCTCATTAAGAAAAAGATGCTAAGTTACTGTCCCTCAGAAGCCTGATATGCAGATATGTGGACAGTCTTTGAAGAGTCGTTAGGCTTTACAATGGGGCAGTTGGTTCTTTTGCCACACGCAACATTTTTAGTCAGTTTCTGGTTGAAGTAACTAGGAGGCGGCTTGCTAAAGGCAAGTCTGCAGTGAGGGATGCTTTTGTGTGGTCTATCATGTACGCATCCACCTCCATTCAAATCTTGCCACTGACCTTAACAAGAGATGGATCAGGCCTCTAAGTGAGGGAATGAGGATTTCACTGATGTCACTAACTGGCTACGCCTGCTTGTTAATTTCCTAAAGCGTTTCATGGAGGAGGAGATTTTAACACAACTGTCACCAAATGTACGTACACAGAACAGAAAACCCATCACACTGGAGAAACAAGAACACTAAACTAGTGTGCTGCACGCACTGAGAAAATGTGTCTCATCAGGTGAGTCACGTTACACCAAACAACACTTCCACGGGAATGCTATGCCAATGCTTTCTGGCACGATTAGAACAGCAATACCTGATTGGATGTAGAGGAGAAGGTCTCAAGTGCTTCTGAAAATCCACTTCAGGATCATGTCTTTCATCACCCCTTTTATTCCCAGTTCCCACCTGAAGACTTCAAAACACCCTTGTGGAAGCCCAGCACACAATGACAAGGCAATGGAGGCTCCAAGAGTCTAAATAACACATTTTAGCCACACATCCTTCAATGTCAGCAGTGCAAGCATTTAAAAATTTTTGTTTGAATGCTTTTAAGTCCAAGTTTGTTCCTGAGTCCTTATGTGCCGTGATACATGGACACTGAGCTTACACTATGGGTCAACCCTGAAAGGTGACTGTAAAAATGGCATCATAGACATCCATGTTAATTTACTCTCAAATGCTATACTGAATTCACAAACCGGTTTTTCACCCCTTTAACCAGAAGTCTGACTAATTTAGCCTGGCTCACAGATAGTCAAGCTAGATTATTACTGATGATGATGCACAAAAGATTCTGCCAGACAAATTCTGTCTGTCTCACAAACTAAATAAATGACAATGTAGGTTAACTATGGGAAGAAAAGATCCTGAAAGTTGGGATCTTCAAAAGTTAAGTGATGGAAACCACCTGAAACATTTAAAACTTAAAGAAGTAAAAATTTAGGTTAGAAGAAAGTGCTTAGAAAAGAAAAAAAGAAAAGAAAAGAACTCAGTAGGTCTTTTCCAGTTCTAATTGTTATGACTGTGATGCCAACAGGATTTTTTATTTTCCTCTTATATGGTATTTGAATTGAACCAAATCTGTATTCCCACACCTTCTATACCACAGGCCACAAAGCTAGCATTTTAAGTTAATTGATGTACAAGTGGCACCAGTATTCAGGATTTCCTTTTGCCAAAAATTGTTTTCAGGGTCACAATATCTGAATTTCTAATGCCTACAAATGACATAATAGGATTAGTAGCACCGTATTCTTATATTATCAGAAAGAGATGGTAACTTCAGCACACATGTATATACAGTCTGCACTGCATGAACAGAAGAGCAAAGATACATCTGTCTACAACTTACTGTGTATAATAGCTCCTCTGGAGTTACTGGGCTGGTAAAAATAGTACGAAGACATCGGAGGCAAGCTTCAATAAACTTCAGTTCAGGTGACAGCAATCCTGTGAATATACATGCACAGTTTCATTGGGTTTGCTTATTTAAAACACCATGGGGTGTAGAAAGAGTTACCGAAGTATATTCCATTAAATGAAAGCCAAGTTACCTTGCAATAAGGCTGGGATAATATGGCAGTCCAGTAGAGATTTGACATTGTTTTCTGTGCCCATCGCAAGGCTTCCTAGAACTACTGCACATTCAGTTCTCAGCTCCGTGCTGGAGGTTTCTTGCTGAAGCAAATACAGCAACCTGTAAATGGAATTACAGAATAATTCCATTTATTCATGTCCCCTTTATCCAAAAATACTAATTATCCGAATCCCACAATGTGCCCCCATGTAGCCCTATGTTAATGAAACACCTGTTAGTAAATTCTCAGTCAACCTTCTAGCATGTTAACACTAATCAAAGGTCTTTATATTTACACAGCAGCTCAGAATAATTCAGAATTAAATAAATACAATTTTGGTGTTTAATAAACTTGAAGTGCAAAATATTAAGCAAATATCAGCATTACTCCCTTCATTTCCCATATTTCTATATTAGTGAGACTGCGACTCAAAATTGAATTTATATTTATCCAAATGACTAGTTATCAATCTTCCACATGTCCCAGGCCATCTGGATAAACAAGAGAGTGTACTGTATTGACAGAATAACATTCACAGTGAAGGAAACCATAGCATCACAGCACTGAGTTCAACAGCAACCTATCACATAAAGAGGATACTATTCCTACTGAAGGAAAGGACAGAACTGAAGCAAGAGGGTAAAACTAACATTCTATAATACTCATGCAAGTATCTTTACAGTAAGTGTTACTGTATATGTTATGAGCTGACTTCTCAGAAAGATACTGTATTCCGATACTTCTAGAAACAAGACAGCACAACACTGGGTTGACATCCTAGAAAACTTCCTACCAGATACAGTAGAATCCAAAATTTTAGACAGAGATAATGAACTTTGATCATTTAAATTACTTTAAATCAATGTCTTGATGCCCCATCTTTACACAAACTGACTTTTTCTTCAGATGGGAGGACCAGTACTTGAAATGTTAATACAGACTATAAGGAACTCGCTGACTTTGACTTCCTCCATTTGCCAGGTCATCTGAGTTCAGAAGGGAAAGAACAGAAGTGCACATCCAAACATCCCACCAGGTGAGAAGATATCTATTTTTCTTAAGTTTTTCTCCTAACGGTTGGAGTACAAGAGATCCTACTTTTAGATGCATTTTGACACAAAAAGGACTTCTGCAGCGTTCCATCCAGTGCTGCTAAAATACCACTTCCATGTATTAATGTCTGGAAACTCAAGAGTTCCCCCTGAACGCAGTACACAAATTATAATGCTGTCTCTCTCAACAGTGATAGACTGAAGAGTTTCCATTCTCAGGTATAAGGTGCATTTACTACCATTTTGATTTATAAAAAGGCACAGCAGTACAGCTGTTATTCTGTATTTTGCAAGGAGAGAACATAGAAACATTACTAGGTATTTTATGAGAACCCAGCTGCCCAATCCCTTGCAGTCAGACAAGCAGGTACTGTCACAAAGTAGTAGTTGCATTTCCTGCCATAAGTCAACTCCTCAGCTAACATGTTTGGGTCCCCAGCCATCTGTAAGCATCTGAGGAAGTGGGATTTCCTCCCACAAAAACTTCATGCAAAAAATAAATTTGTTAGCCTTTAAAAGTGCCACTAGTGTAGTTAGCACATATTCACATTGTAAGGGACCATTCAAACTAGAGTGGTCCATTGACACCTCTGCAGCCATACAGCAAAAAGAAGGTTGGGGTGGGTGGGTTAGTGGGTTACAGATTATAATAATAAAGTATAATTCCAACTTTCTCTGTTCAGTCCATGATTTTTTGTGTCCAGCAGAGTAATGAATTTAGGCTCCCTGGCTCATCTTTTGAAAGTGCCATGTAGATTTCCTTTGAAGATGATGTTGATGGGTCAAATACAGAGTGATTCCTTTATGAAAATGTTCATCAAAAGGTGATAGGGTGTTTTGTCTTTTATCATTTTCCTTTGTGAGTTCCTTTGAGAGTAATCATCATGTGACAAAGTGGGATTTTCTCTCACAAAAGCTCATGTGATAAAATAAATAAGTTTGTTAGTCTTTAAAAGTGCCACAGGACTCCTTGTTTGTTTTGCTAAACTAGACTAACACGGCTACCCCTTTGGAAATAAGTGTGTGGTTTCACCCACATAATTGCTATTCAGGCATTCAGTGCACGTGATAGGAATGTGCAGGATGCATAGCTCTTGAAAGATCTGATGTGGGCAGGGTTGATCATTGTAGCAGTGGAGAGACACCTGTAGGTTTTGTCTCTGTTCTGGGAGAATCTGGTGCCACTTTGAGTTGGTGTGTCCTGGTCTGTGTGGAGCTTGTTTTTGATGATGAGCTTGGGGGATTGTTTGAAGGCCAGAACAGGGGGTTCAGGGGAGATTTCCTTCATGATGCTGTCCCCATTGAGTGCAGGTTACAATTGTTTAACAATACCCTGTATGGGAATCAGTGTGGTGGTAGGTGACAACTAAGGTGTGCGGTCAGAAGGGGTATTATTTCTGTATTGAAACAGATTCTCTCCAGGTATTTGAGTGAACTGTTCCATGATGCAATCTACTTCTCTGGTGGAGTGTCCTTGTTTGAAGTGTATTATAGTTTTCTATGTTTTCTGGCATCTGATGAAGTGAGACTTCGCCCCCAAAAGCTCATGTGAAAAAATAAATGTTAGTCTTTAAAAGTGCCACAGGACTCCTTTTTTGAAGTGTCACAGCAATTCATTTAATCAGTTCTGGGAAATGTCTAAAATCATCAGCCATTGAAGGAAGCATAAACAGCTGCATCAGGTGAAGAGGAGGAAATATTAATAGGAGATGCCACTTCCTTGTCTCTCAAAGATCTCTTCCTCTGGGATGATAGATGGTAAAAGTGGCTGAGGAGAGTGGGTCCTTCTCTGTTCCATCTGGTGGTTTGACGACTTCATACATGCAGAATGTCCACAGATCCAGGTAAGGCAACAGAGGGGGGCCAAAAGGGATGGATGGAGGCACCCATGTTGTTTCTATCAGGAGGATGTAATCTGAGGTCTATCCTCCTGTAGAACCAGCATGGGAGGGAGAATGATGTGTTCTAGAATAGACAGAGGAACCAAGATCTGAGACTCTGAAGAGTTCTGTTCCACATACTCATGGGGGGAAGAGAGGAGAGACAAGCTCTTAAGCTTGCAAAGTAGGTGAGCATGAGCCTCATTCCCTTTGTGACACAGGAGTGAATGACTGAGAGGGTCTTGATGATCTCAACCCACGCATTAACAGGGGAGACTCAGGCTCCAAGGAGATTTAGTCCTTAGGGTACCTGAATTCTTGCATTATGGATGGTAACAAAGACAGGAACAGGACAGAGCCTCTAGAGGATGGCTTCAATACCAATGTAGCCAGCATTGAGTGGTTGGCCTAGGAATAGGTCAGCTCCAATTCCCTCAGTACTATACGAGCTCTGGTGGATTTCAGTATTGATATGGGTATGAATTGTTCCAGGATTTACCTATGCCCCTGCAACTCAGAGTCTAGGGCAGGATTATAACAGGCTCTGGGTATCCAAACTCAATAACAAGTCTATCTTAGTCTGAGATATCTTCTTTTCTTTTATGATACCAGCATCACTCAAGGACTGCATGTAACTCCCCTTGGAATCTGACATTTACTTAGCCTTCCTGGGTGTTGGTGAAAGAGATCCTCCTCGATATTTACTCCCTACACCTCCCGTTTAGAGCAAGATGCAGATGAGGACTTCAATAGCACAGGAGTGCTTGGGTGCTCAGTACCACTCCTGGTGACACAGATCTTGAGGTGGATGGAGCACTTGCAGTACTCACAGGGCTACGTACAGGGGAATTGTCTGCTCCTGGATCTGAAGCTGAACATGAGGCTTGATCCAGCACCAGAAGTTTAAACTTGATTTCCCTGTTTTCTTTGACATCTATCCTTGCAGGCTCTGCAGATCTTGCGCTTATTAGAATATGCGCATCACCCAAACAGCAAAGGCACTAGGAATGCCCATCACTGATTGAAATAGCCTCAGAGCAGGAGACAGACTTCTTGAATCTCAGGGAAACCAAAGTTCCAGAGGAAAAATAAAAATCACAAAAAGGGCAAGTTCTAAACTATTTAACTACATCTAAAGAATAAAATGTTTAACATACTGTTTTTAAGGGGAAAAGGGAAGAAAAGACAGGAAACACTACAAAGTAACTATCTATCCAAATCAGGGGTAGGCAAAATTTTTGCCCTAAGGGCCACATGCCACAAATGGTCACTCATAAGGGGCCACAGGCAAGGGGGAGTGGAGGAGCAGGGCTTGGAGGGGGAGTGGTCAGCTCCTCCTCCTCAGAAAAGTGGTGGAGCTGGGCTCCACTCCCACACCCTCCCAGTTTCAGCTGGAGCTGGAGGGGAGAAAAAGGAGTGCAAGCTGCTGCTGCTGCGCTCCCACTCCCTTCCTAGTCCAGCAGCGGCTCATGCTGGGGCCAGGCTGTTACCACTGCTCCTTCTCCCACCCAGCTGTGAGGGAGAAGAAGTGGTGGGCAGTGTTCTGGCCCTGATGCTGCCACTGGACCTAGAAGGGGGAGCGAGAGCGGCAGCTCACGCTGAGGCCAGAGTGCCACCAGCGCTCCTTCAGCAGCGGCGACACTCTGGCCCCAGCGCCAGCTGCTGCTCTCCATCCTCCTCCCCTCTCAAGTCCAGCAGCGGCTCGTGCGTGCCTTGGCTAGAGTGCAGCCGCCACTCCTGAGGCAGAGTGGAGGCTGTGCTCTGGCCGTGGTACAAACTGCCACTGGACATGGGAAGGGTGGGGGAGGTAGGCGGCAGCATTCTGGCTGCAAGGCGAGCTGACCAGAGGTGGAGAGAAGGGGGGTAAAAGCAGCTCTGAGCTGGCAGGCTGGAGGCAAGGCCAGATCCGGCCCATGGGCCATAGTTTGCCTGCCCCCAATCTATACTAAACAGAGAAAAGGCACATGCTGCAGGCTCCCATTCAGGCCAAAAAAGATTGAGAAGAAACAGAGTGGTTTGCCCAAGCAGCGCCACATAGCCAGGGTGCAGAACACTAGGATGAATGGGATAAATCCTTGGGTCAAGTGGGCACTGCTACCAAAAATCTCCACTAAAAGTCGTAGATGCACCTGACTTGGCAAACACAGGGATACTACTCGAAGAACCAGTCATGCGCTATGTTGTACTGTTCTATTTCACGAAGTACTAAAATGTAACAAGTTGTTTTTTTTTGAAGGAATGTGGAGGGGGTGTTGAAAGGAGTTTCTCTGTCCTTTTCTCCATTTGTGTTTTGTTAACAGAAGACAAATTTTTCTTTGCTTCTCTATCCTATTCCATCCTCTAAAAGACCATTTTATATATATATATATATATATATATATATATATATATATCCTAGAGTTTAATTTTCAGCTTATATAGATCCATCAGTTCTAACACCAAAAGGATCTATTCTGAACATCAATTCCAACCTACTGTATAGCACAAGGCATAGACCTTCCCCATAATAATTCCTAGAGCATGGTTTTCAGAAGAACATCAGAACTTATTACAGTCCTAAACTTTTAATCTCGACATAGGCAAGGACTTTACAAAAAAAAAAAATTATGATTTAACTTGATAGTAATCCTTTAATGCTCAAAGATCGGATCTCACAGACCAAAATAACCCCCTTTACACCATTTCCCCTAAGTTTCATTAATATCAATTCATCATTTAAAAGTAAAACTTAAAATGGATTGATCCCAGTTTTATCAGTATTATTCTTTACATCTTCACATAAAAAGAAGTGTAATGAGACGAGCAGTTTCCAACGATCCACAGAATACCAATAACTCATAAGTGTGTGCATTAGGAAATCTATCGTTGCAAAGTCAAAGGCCAAATGTTTTCTACCCTAACAGAAGTACATCTACAGGCATTTAATGCATACCCTGCCTTGGTTCACTGCAGTCAGCATGTGGCTCATTAATTTTACATTTTATTTTATGAGTTTGCAGCCATTTATGCAATGTATCCTTCCAGCATAAAAAGTATTTCCAGTTAAAACTGTAAAAAAGGTACAGAGAAGAGAAGACAAGGGAAAAGTTAAACAATATATTCATAAGCACCAAGGAAAAAGGTTTTTAATTATTTTCAACACTACCTTTTAAAAAAAGGTTCTGATTTGTTTGGATTCTTCCCATTGCCCCAGAAAGCAAACTGCATGATCAGTGGCAGACTAGCATCTATTTGACTCTTTTATATATAAAGAATGCCTGCTATGCAATTATTGTAGGTTGTATTCCGACCCTAAGCTCTGTCTTTTTATGCACTGTGCCTATTGCAATGGATTCCTGATCCTCAACTGAGACCTCTAGATGCTTCTCAATGTAAATAAATATTCCAAATTTAGTATTATAGTATAGCTGCCAATTTAGTTTTTAGACTAGGAATTTAATTTAAAAGTAGCTGAACAGGACATAAATAGCTGATGAAAGGGGAACCTCTCACCTTCCAGAGAGTGGACAGCAAACAACTGTCACTTAGCTTCTTCAACGCCTCTATTCTCTCTTACTTAGTTTTCAACTTCACATCCCCATCACACAAAGGCTGCTTATTAATTTTTCTTCCCATTAATATTTCATCCCTCCTAAATAGCATAAAGGCAGGAGCTGTGTGCATGTTTCAGTGATCACGTCACAGCTCTACTTAGTGGCAGTGTTGTCAAAAGGTAGAACTAACTAATCAGAACATGACTTTGGACAAAGCTCAATAAAATTTGTGTAGGATGGAGTTTATGCAAAGGTAGCTTAGAGGCCTCAACGATGGAGGTATCTGGGTGATGGCAGCCTGTTCCGTTACAAAATTAGAGAAGCCTGGGAGCTGCTCTGATTCACGAGTCACTTCCTAACTCTACAGCTACACTTGGAGCTGGGGTGTGATTCCTAATTCATGCAGAAACACCCATGCTTTCTCTCAAGTTAGCATGCTCAAAGTAGTAGTGTAGTCAGGGTAGCACAGGCAGTAGCAAGAAGTGGCACAGGCACGCCATCCTCGGCACAGGCCCATATCTGAGGTTGCTACTGCGTGCTACACAGCTATATTACTATTTTTAGCCCACTAGCTCAAAGCACACCAGTGCAAATATGTCTACTTAAGCCAGGAATCACAACCTTGGCCCCAAGTGCAGACATACATTAAAGTACAAATTCATGATTCTGATCAGATGGCTCCAGGATGCCTTTTATCTTTAAAAAGACTATCTATCACTAACACACACACACACACACACCCCTACTTTTCCATAGCAACACAGTGGAAAGGGGGGGGGGAAGTGAGGGGATTCAGGTTCCGTTATTCTGGAGAGGATGGCACATTCTCTCAGCATTTAAATTGTGCTGGTGAGCTTCAAAAACACAATACACCACACAACTTTCTCCAGAGCTTCCTGTTTTTCTGCATCTGCTTTTTTAAATCATTAAAAATCTAAAATTTTCATGGGCTTACTCTATAAACTTTCATTAACTGCTACAGAAAAACAGTAATATAAAAAAAGGAAAAATAACCTCTTAAAATCTATATTAAAAATCAAAATGACCCTCACTTTTATAACAGAACAAATAATAATAAAAAATGACATATTAGCTTCCAGGAATTAGTCTTGAGGTGACAAGGATCTGGATAACAGTGTAACAGCGTCAATGCTCTCATGCAAAAAGGTCACTGCCTCTGACAGACGCAGCTGGTACAACGCTGACTAAGCTCAGAGTATAATATGATGGTCAGACGGCAGCAGGGGATCTAGAATCATCCCTAAATTCCAAATCCTAGTGACTCATGGCCAATGCTCTCCCTCAATCAAAGGGACTGCTATTACTCCTGCACCTCCCACAGCTACTTCTCCCACTCATTACCTCCCCCTCTTGCCCGGGTTGAACCTCTGCCACTTCACTCAAGCAGGCCTTAATTCTAGCTAGACATTGGCTGAGGAGCTGAACTATATTAGCCAAGCTGGGTACGATCAGCTTCTTGAAAACACCACACACACCTCATGCCTCTTTACTAGTCCTCCCAACAGCCCCATATACACATTGAATAAAAGTGACCAAATGGCACCATGCAGAACCCTACACTTCAAATGTTCAAGAAGAGGTACAATTAACCATAACTATCTATGAAGATCTCTCCTAAAGAGACTGTTACTGTTCCCCTGCTTTGTCAATTTTACAATGTCTAACTACTTATTTTCAGTTTTAACTCCCAATTATCTAGGTATCTACTGTTATCAAACCTTTTTATTTTTAAGCCCCTGCCTATCAACCATATGGAACAATATATTAAACGACAGAATATTATATTGAATTGAGACTTTAATGGGACTATGCCTGTGCTCAAAGTTCAGAGCATATCTCCAGGAGCAGAGTCCTGATCTAGACTGCCTATAAACAAACATTTTAAAAAATGATAGCCACCCACCAACCCATGGGCATAGACCAGTTCCTTTCGAGTTTAGGCCTTTTGTCTAGTCTGAATAGAGGTGGGAACTCTTAAAAACACTAAACAAAAATATGACACATACATTCTCTACCTAATAAATCTCCAAGGCCTGACAGCTATTCAATTAGTTTATTTAAAGTTTGCTCTGAATAGTTGTAAAGTGAGGATAGTTGAAATCTCTGCATATTCCACCACATGGTTCTCAAGATGCCCCAACTTTCTAGTTTGAGACACAGATGTTCTGAATTTAGTGGGAACAATTCAGTATATATGCATAGCCCCAGTCAGCTCTCTCACTATTGCTAAGGGTAAAACTAAATTCTAAGCTCAAAACATTCCACTGCTGAGTAATGATGGGTGCTATTCTATACTATATAGCATATTGTAAATTTCCCTACACTTCAATACAGTGGGTAACTTTGGGGAATGTATCTTCTGAACTATAAGTGTCTCACAAATCAGGAATGCCATGCAGTGTTTTTATTTCTCAGAGTAATACAATGGGGGAGGGAGGAATCACAATGACAAATACTAACAACAAAATTAGACCACAGACTATCCCTGCCAGTGAGCCTAGTTTTATGTTTCTCCCTTTCAGCAGTAAACTCTCTCTAATGCGTTGCAAAGACCCTGAGATTCAAAGAGATGTATTTTTTTCCACTTGACAGATGGAAGTCTCTCCTGTAGTATACAATACATTAGTGTTCTGAAAGGCTTAAACTGTAGTTCTACTCTGAAAAGTGACAAAGTGTGGATTTCATTTTTCAATGATTTCCATTCCAAGTTTGCTCAGCGCACGCGCGCACACACACACACACTCGCTCATACTATTTCAGTGGCTAGATTATGCTCTCATTTACACTGCTACAACTCTGTTAGTCTTCAGCTGTAATGCAGATGCCCTGGGTGAGTTTGCTGTGCAAGTAAGATTTATAGTTTTAGAGCTGTTAGAGGAACAGTGAAACAAAAAACAATGAAATACTACAACAACATTTTTAAATAATCACTTTTCAGAGAAGAACAATTTAATACACAGGTGAAGAAGGATCAGAAAATACGAGCATTAAGACTCTGGGGGTAAGATTTGGATGCAGAAGACCTGCTGCTGCTGGGCCACGTGGATAAATGCTCTTATTTATCAGACCAATAAAAAGAATGAAACTGTCAGACTCTCCCTCTGTTTCTCCACAAGACTAGCAGAATTTGCTTGCTTTTTTTTTTTTTTTCTTGGAGGAAACAAATCATACAAATTTTGGGTTAGCAGAGCAAACTGATGGGTCAAGAGGCAAAAACTTGAGACTGTCCAAGAAAGAGAGTAAAGCTGAACATGTTTTGGAGGTACAGGTTCATAGAAATGAATGACACCAATAAATAGATTCAGTTCAAACAATATGAAACCCCACCGTCCTTGGAAGGTGATTATAGGTAGCTTACAGTACTGCTTAAAAAGTTTACAATAGGTAAAAGCATCTGATTCATTTACTTCAGTGTGTTTGTGTATTTCTTTAACTTCAGAGGGATTTCCAGGACAGTTTGATCACTGTGCCAAGGCCAGACTGACGTCACACAGGGTTCGGCCCAATGGCCGACCCAAGTAGCATAATGATCACTAGACTTATGGGTGGCAGCAAGAGGATGGCAAACTTTTCCTCCTCTCCTCTAATACGTTACCAGGTATTGAGCAATTCCTTCCACTGAACAGCTTCAAAATTTTAGGTTTTTAAGATCATACGTAGCACCTCCCCACTCTTCCTATTCCAAGAGCATCGACCTATTTCTTAACAACACACAGGATATGACAAGAACAATCCATCAACTCACAGAAAAGCAATCACTTGAGGTGGAATCATCAAGGAGTTAAAACTCAAGTTTACCTCAAACCTCTCTTTGCAAAAGCCTTTAAATTCTTAGGATCTCCATGTTCCAGTAGAGTAACACATGACCAACAAAAATAACTTTATTGAATTTGAAAGGAAAGCAATTACCATGTATTGCACTAGTGTGTTTTTTGTTTGTTTGTTTTAAGATTTGGTGATGGATTGCTAGAAATGTTCCCACCTCGCTAATTTTAGTTGTGATAAAAAATACTAGTCATTACTTAAACCCAAAAATAGTTTTCTTTTTGATCAGCTTCAACTGCAGCTCCCCCAGTATTCTCAAATAGTGCAGATTTTCCCTTGACTGATGTGCACATTGGCTTTCCTCAGCTATTATTTGCAATAAGCTTCAGCAATGCTGTTTCTGAAGATCTCAGAAGACAGTGTATTTTTGATGACTTGCAAAACAACATTCAGCTCTCTACTAATGAAATCCAGCTCATCATCAAAAACTGAAAATGAGAATGCATGTAGGGCAGCAAAGTTTCAGTGCCCACAGAGATGGACAGAGAATGTGGTTTGCAGGCACTGGTAGAGCAGACTTCCAGGAGAACACACTGAAGAAGCTGATGTCCTTTTTCACTCACTCTCTAGTCAGCTATATATCCCTGGCAAGTCCATCACCACAGGACAAGAAAGGTAGGAAGCCTAAAAGCAAATTCTTGCAATGTAACTCTCTGGCCACCATTCCTGAGTCCATGACTCCTTTGGACTCAATTGTTCAATTTTCTACTTCGTTTCTTGAGCTCCTTCCCCAAATGGGTATGTAGAATCTGATTCTCTCAGGTTTGTCTCTGCATCTCTGTGGTCGGTATACTGATGAATACCTCGTCCTCATATGACAATGGTGGTGTTCAGAAAATGAAATGCATCTATATAGATAGTAGCATATGCCTGTCCAGGTGAAGGATGGCATCCTTGATGTATTCCAGGAATTTCCATGCCTGAAAAACATGTGAATAAGGATAATTATTGAGTTTCCAGACAGTTGATAGGACTCAGCAAGGAGAATTCTGCAATATGCTAAAGACTGAGGACACAAAATACAAGACAATATCATTGCTGAATAAGGCACAAGTTAATTTATGGACAGGGCAACTCAGCAAGCAAGACAAATGGCTCACATTTTCCTTCCCTTTTACACCCTGTGAGGAGGATTCCTAGACCTGACTAAACCCACCCAACAAGCACAGACTGTCAAAGGCAGCTTTAATCTGTGTACACCTGAAACTGTAACACCACTCTGGTTTGGAAATAGATCAACATCACAAAATTAGCTAAAGTAATGAGATGATGTGAGGAAATGCACACTGTAACTGTACTAAGGCCAGTAGCCAGGACTTACCCTCAGATTTCCTTTCCTCCTGTTCATGAAACATTTTCTCTTTCAGCATGCCAAGATTTCCTGGACTAGGTTTCAAACAATGGCCCTGATTTTGTTCTATTCTCTCAGCTACATTTTCATTTTACTTTGCTTTCTCTTGTACCATCTCAAAGTCATCACATCATCTCCAATGGTCTGGAAATACCTAGGAAGAGAAATGGTGAAACTTAGTTGTTAATAGAGGGTGGAATGTTTTCAGTATTCCATCATGCTCCAGAAGCAAGCATGAGGAACACAACACAGAGAATAGTGGTTCAAATTACAGTACCTCCTATCTTGAGAACTTTTACTTCAAATCACTGCCTGTCATCCCTGGGGCATTTCTGGTGAAGTGTTACTTTGGCACCTTCCTCAATATCACCCATCCGATGTTTGGTTGCCATAAATTCCATGATTATGCAGTCTTCACTAAGGAATTGAAGAGGCTTCATGTCTCTTTAGATGATCTGTCACTGCTCCTTCTTGAGCTTAACATGCTGCAATTAGTTCACGGTGAAATGTCAGCTGGTACTGCCAAGAAACTGACTTTGTCCCCCACTTGTGAGTCAAGCAGCCTTTTAACACTGTTGAAACGATTGGGAGTAGCAAGGCTTGATCACTAATTGGTTGGCTCTTAGCTCACAAGCTGTTCAAAGATTACTTAAATAAAGCTGGAGACCAAAGTTCATGAAAAGATGAGGAATTTTATCAGCTGTTACTTGGTCAGTATTAGTTGAAAGTTTAGCATTATTCTCTAGAAGACGCTACACAGAAGAACACACTACTTGCTGGGATGGGCATCCAGATTTCTTGTTTCAATCCTTTGAGATATTTGTCATTGGACCTTCTTGCAATGGATCAGAAGAGATCTCCAAGAAATACATATGGTGAATACAAAGAAAAGGTACTATATAAAGACAATTCGCATCTACTTTTTCCCTTTTTCTTTATCTTGAAGTGATATTCAAGAGAGAAATGATTTCAAAGAAAATTATGAGCTAGCTCATGGAGAAAGTTTGATCGCCAGAAATGTGAACTAAATTAATCAAAAGAACAGCTAGTGCTACATAAAGGCAGAGTGACAGATTGTAATAACATAAAGCAGAAAGTACTGAAATTAAATGTATGAAATAATACTGTAAGAACAATAACAGAATGAATATTCTTTCAATACACACTGACCTTTTATTTCAGAGGTCAGTAAGAACTAACAGTTGCAACACATAAAGCCAAGAATGTTCAAGAAGTTCAGTTATGTGATCTTCACAGATGAGACGAGGCAAAATAACTACCACTATCTGATTTTAAGACATCCTCTTCATTCCTCAGACATCAACATGTGAAGACACAGCCTTGTCTCAAGAGACTTATCTGGATGCAACCATAAAAGTGGGAAAGGCTCAACAGTTTATACTTTCAAAAATGTGAATTTCCTAATGCCACACAAACCCCAATAAGACTTAGAACCTGTGTACTTAACTCGTCTTCTACTATATATTTAGGTATCAGTAATCAGCACTACTTTTTAAAACAGCAAAATAAGGAATGCAGTGTGCTATAAAAAATTTTCAGATGCCACAGATTTTTCCAAAGGGAAGAATATTACCTCTTTCTCTCAATGATAAAAGGTAATTGAGCAATATTTCTGCACAGAAGTTATACAAACAAATCCAATTAAATGTTTTATAGGGTTTTCACAGACAATTATGCAAAAGCATAATGCCCTCAGAAAATTCATTGACTCACAGGGAATTAACAAAGTGGCACCAACAGAACCTTTTACACAAAAAAGAAAAACCACTAAAGAAAAAGGAACTTCCAGTGTGATCAAGTATTTTTGGAGCAAAATCCTCTAACAAAGACATGCAATAAACAGATCAACTTTAGGAAGTCCCCAAAGTGGTTGAAAGGCCAGGAACAGCCAAAAGAACATAGCCAGATATATGCTACAAATTCCTAATGACACTAGTTTCCTGGGCTCCCCTCCCACACCTCTCTCTTGTATTAAGGGTAAAAAGGGATTTCCTAAATCACAACTTTCTCCCATTTATACATGGGTTTGTTAGATTTTGCTTTTTTCAACAGTAAGGTAGATTAGACTTTCTGGTTTTGTTTTCTACCTATTAAAACAATAAATAAATACAAAGTATTATGTAATAAAGGTGCATATAATGTGACTAATTCGATAGCAAAGGCCAGGTTATCTAGCCGAGATTCCTATAACTGCAATTCCATAACAATGTGTTAGTGGAAGTTATAAATCTGCAGAATTTTTGTCAAGTTAAAAAACATTTAAGGCCAGAGGGAACTAACTTAGTCTGAGCTCCCAACAAACTCCAAAGAATTTATGAAGGTTCTTTACTTGTAATGAGGTTCTTCAAAACAGCTCTACATAATCACACCTATGCCTGAATTGCCTCGTAATGCCTTGCTGTAGAACCATCTTCTAGCAGGGAAGTCAGAATAGCTCTTACACCCCCTTCCCTCATGCTCAGAGTCACCAATGTTCTGAGGAAAAGGCCACAGAGGGGGTAGAATCCCTTCATCACTTCACTTCCTTACACCACAAAGCCAGAGAGACAGAACAAGGACTCTGACAAAAAGGGGAAGCCAGGTGAAAAGTGTGTATGTGCAGAGCCATCTTGAAGAACCTTGGTTACAAGTAAACCTTCATTTCTTCTTCAAGTGGCTTTACATTGTCCCATGTCACAGAGCGCTGGGGGGTGAACCACTGGTCAGCTCCCTGCCATACTAGCTTGGCAAGCTTAGGGGCAAAAGAGCAGGGGCTGATTGCTGGGGGAGGAGGAGAGGAGAGTCAGGTTGGTAGGCACAAGCTGAGCAGCCTCCCGGGGGGTGAGTAGGCCAGGAGCAGGCTTAGCAGGGTTATAAGCCAACACCCAGAGGGTTTGGGGAGGCCAGAGGGGAAAGGAGTCAGGGGTATATAGAGGCCTTGCCAGTCTCCCTGGACTCTGAGCAGCCGTGGCAACGACTGGCCTAGGCAAGGTGCTGTATGGTGGTGGGAAATTCCAAGACAGTGTAAATAAACCACAGGTGACTGCAAGTTTAAAGGTCTCTGAGCCCATTTTGGTTTGGAAGGGGGCTGAAGAGAAGGACAGTGAGCAGTGGACCTGCTACAATCCACTTATAGGATAGACTGATAAGCAGTACTGAAAACTGACCTGAAGGCAGGAACAGAGTCCTAACTAAATAAGGCACAGTGCTTAATTAGTGAAAGGCTGCACTTGAAGTCCAAGTTGCACCTCTGCAAATTTCAGCAACTGGCACCTGCCTAAGACAAATGAAGGAAGCAGTCATAAGACCTAGTGGAATATGGTTGAATACAAACATGTACTGTAAGATTCAGCAACACGTTGTTTAATGCATCTAAATACAGTCTGGGAAGAAACCACATAATCCACTTGATTTGTAGTGCAAGACAAAAACAGTGTCAACAATTTACAAAAAACACACAGGTTCTATCTAAATAGTAAACCGAGGGTTCTTCTACTGCCTGAATTACATAGAATAGATTTGACTTATTAAGGTGAGGTTTAGGGAAGAAAACTGGCAAATTCAA
>ML685789.1:20754293-20766153 GCA_007922175.1 Pelusios castaneus | reverse complement strand
GTGTTAACCTCTTATGTTTACAGTCAGTCCCATCTTGTATTCAGCTGTGACACTGGTTACCATTTCCCAATCTGTAGAAGAGCTCTGTGAAGCATAAAAGTTTGCCCTCCCTCCCCCATCATCACAAGTTGGTTCAATTAATATTAAATCAACTTGTGCTGATAGTGGAAGAAGCAAGCTTTTGAGCTTCACAGAGAACCTCACCAAGTCTGGAAAAGGCTACCAGAATGCCATAGTTAAATTTTTTATATATATATAAAAAACCTCACCCACCTTGTGCCTCTTGAACTGTGGGATTAACACAGCTACAACACTGCAAACAATAACTCCCCAAAGTTAAGCAATTTCTGCTTTACTATTCTGTATTTAAAAATTTCAGATCAAGTAGAGAATCCATGTTTCTAACAAATAAAGGGCTTAGAAGAATATTGTGTCTATTGATTTGTGCAAGTCATCCATCTAAGTAACTTTGCTTTCTTTTTCAATATGAAACATTACCCACTCTCAAAGACCTCAAATACATTTCATTACAGGTATTTAGATCACCTTGCTTCCTTCCACCACACATCATCATTTCCTCATCAGTTTGATTACGTTTCATCCTGTAATAGTTTACCTTGCAATATCTTGTGGTAAACTTTCTGTGTGGGTACCTTTATATGCAGGAATTAATGTAAGTGGTGCTCAGGTACTCATGAGCACCTAACCTTTCAAAGAGCACACTGAAAACATCTCCCAAAGGCTCACATGTGTACCAGCATACCCTGCACAGCCCCAGGCTCACCCACCCTGCCCCCTGCCCAAAACCACATCCCCCTACTGCGCTCCCACCCCCTGCTGTCAGAGGCCTGGGTCCCGGGCTCTATTCAGCCAACCGGCCCCTGCTGCTGCCACCAGCCCCAGGCCCTGATTTAACTTTCCCTCCTCTTTTCCTGCTCTGCAACACATGCCTAAGATACATGCTGCAGAGAAGGAGGCTTAAAAGAGCTGGCGCATCTCTTTGCGCCTGCGTTGCTGGCTCGGGACTTAGGGTGCTGGGTTGGACACTCTGGGCTCATACCCCCTGTGCTCAGCACCAGCAACGCCCCTGGAGTAAACCCCGAGGCTCGTCCGTGTTCAATGCCGAGGAAGGTATTTAATACCCAACCCAGAGCCACTGTAAGAGAGAAGCTGAGTGACGCCCAAGCAGTGGATGGTGGTGAGGCTGCCATGTCCCAGCCAGAGCCGGGCTGTTGCAAGGGACCAGCAGCTGCTGCACAGTGAGTAACTGCAGTAGGGGGGGATTTGCGTCCTCCCCAGCCTCAGGTCCCACCCCAGCAGGTACAGACCTCCCTCATCAGGGCAGGTGGGGCCAGAACTCCTACTGCCCTAGGGGGGTTGCATGAGGGGGCACAAATGTGACATCTGATAGCCGAGTACCAAACAATTTCTACTGGTACTCATTGGAGAACCTGATCTGAAAACCTGTCAGTTGTGTCAACCCCTGTTTATATGTATTTAAAATGAAAGTTAACATCAGTCTGAGCACAGGAACACAGGACCAACAAAGGAATTAGAAGGCAATTCTTTCTGACCCACAGGGCTATATTGGTACAGCAGTGTTGCTGTAAGAGCACTTGAGTAGCCATGTTATGTCAATGGGAGAGAGCTCTCCCACTGACATAACAAAACCACCTCAACGAGCAGCAGCATAGTACTGTCCACACACATACGTAAGCCGGCAAAACTTATGTTGCTCAAGCGTTTGTTTATATTTTTTTCACACCCCAAGTTTTGCTGGCATAGTCCTAGTGTAGACAAGGCCTCAGTCCTATGGGTGCAACCAACTAGATTTATTATGATCTCTCCCGTCAGTTTCAGGTGGCTGTTTGGGAAAAAGGTACAACAGATATCTAGAGCCCATGAGAGATGTTTTCCCAAGATTAAAAGGAAGCAGTTAACCAGAATCCCAAATAAACCAAATTGCAAAAGATCTTTAACAGCTCACCAATCTAAATAATTGTGTCTCAGAGATGTGCCAATCCATGCAAAGACATCCAGTGCTCACAGTATTGGGAAAGAGTGCGCAGGGAGCACCTTCAAACTGAGCAAAAAGCCTCCCCTACGGTCAATACCCACAGGTCACTGAGGTGAGAATGGACCTTAATTTTGGCTGGCCTTAGTCAATAGTTTTGTAGGATTCCCTTTTACAACACATTACCATGACATGAGTTTCTCTAGAAGAACAAATCCATCTGACACTTTAAAAAAAAAAAATCAGCTGAAAGCTAAAAGTTCCTCAAATTAATACAAATTTATTTTTACTGTTTGTTTAAAGGTTCTGGCTGAATAAATCTGTGATTGTAACTAAAACTAACTTCTCTTCTTTAAGTTTGGGGATGAAGAGATGGTTAACTGTGCAGTACAGCTCTGAGTGTGAAATATTCAATGAGCCATTAACTCTGAAGCTCAGTGACATTTTAAATAAATATTTTAAAACTTCCTCTGCTGATTACATTAGCCAAATTAAGTTACTGTACTTACCTATTCTTGCAGATAGTGGCATAGGACCAGGCATCTAGATGCTGCAAAACTGCTGGAATGGGCAAAATGTATTCAGATGACCTTGACCCCATATATAACGTCCCAACCATCTTTGCCCAACAGAGGGGGATATACATCACTAGCACTAAAAGCCTCAGCTGTCTCCTGGCTTCCAAAAAACAAGTCCAACTCCCTCATTTTCCTGGGTGTCAGTAGTACCACTCATCCACTACCCAGATGTCAAAAAAGATCTCCCTAAACATACTCACAAAAGCTTCAACAAAACAGCTAAGAAGTTCTCAAGTCTGCTGAAGATCCATGTGCCACACAACTCAAGCCAGCTTGCCCCTGTACACAAGGCCTTGCTCCTAAGATGCTTCCAATATGGCTCTCCTGTTCTAAGATGACAAACTTGGGGGCATGACATATGGCAGTCTGTGAGGCATCAGACTGAGAAATATGGAGGAATACATGAGAAACAAAGTGCTTCTTCAGATGTAAATTCTTAGTTCTGTGAAAGTGTCACAACAGGGGTGGGCAATAAAACTGAATAACTCAAGGGCTTCAACAGCCATGTCATCCTGTGCCCTCAATTCCTCTGGCTCACTTCTTAAGGGACTCTTTGGTCTCTTCATGACCCACCAATCTTAAAGTAGCTCAAAATGGTGGTGGATTCAGGACAGCATCACTCACCTCCATCTGTGGACTCTGCTACGTAATTTCAGTCTAATGCAGCAGTTCTTAACCACTGTGTCATGACACAAAAGAGTGTCACGGCACAGTGGCTGAGTGTGTCGCATGAAATCAGCCTGCCGCCAACAGCCCAATGAGAGCTGTGGTGGCAGGCTGATTTTACAGTGCTGGCCCTCTAAGAGCAGAAGCAGCAGCAGCTCTCTGCAAGAGCTGCCGTGGAATCCGCTGTTTCTCAGTAGTGGGGGCTGCTGATCAAGCCACCCACCACCAAAAAAAATCCCTTCAGAGGGAGATCTCTTTGGCAGTCGGGAAATGCTGCACTAGGTAACAAGAGCACACCAGGACTCTCTACATTGTTCCTTAATAGCTTTAGATATTAAATCTGGGTGCAAAAATAAATTTTAAAAAAGAAAAGCTAAGAACAGTTAGGAAGTATAACATTTTTAGGCAAAGCTTTTCTATAAGCATGCCATTGGGAGGATATGACCCAGACCCTGTTATGTTATTGAAGTGCCCCTCTTCCTAGGCCACAAAAACATTTTAATAATTTTCTTAGAAGATCAAGTCTCAACATGTCTCTCTCACAAATCAGGCCAGTAGTGAAAGCAGCTTTGTCAGGATGTGGGGAAGGGCCTTAGATCAACACATCCTTCAGTAAAGGAAAGGAAATCATGATCCTCTGATTTTATGGTGGGTAAATCCCATATCAATTGGATTTTTTAAAAAGTTTACATTCTTGGGACCAAAACAATGACTTTGCATATATTTGTACATTGCTTAATGCAATGGGGTCCAGCTCCTGGATGGGATCTTCAACTACCGCAACTGCAAATCCAGTACTGTTAATATGATTGATCTTATTTTTCTTAGCACTGTCCAGATTAAGTGGTCTGAAAGTGAATACAAATGGCACCCTAACCACAAGGAATCAATCCAGCATCCTACATGATCATTTCAGTTTCCTTATAAAATATGAAGCTTATCCATCTTTCTGTTGTTCCTTATGGTGAACAACTAGTGTATGATTGAAGATTTCCCCACTAAACAACTGACAGGTGTTCTTAAGAGCCCATTCACCTAGATAGATTCTCTTAACTCAGCTAGTCTTCCTCAGTATTTTCCTTTATTGCTATGAAGGGAGCCTGCAGGAACTTTAAGATTTCTTTTCACCAGGAAGCATGGTTTTTCTGGGTGGTGGTGGTTTTTTGTTTTTGTTTTTTAAATGCAGGGACAGTTTATGTAGGCTGTTACTGCTGTGCAGTCTGTCTTTAGAAGATGACATCTAAGCTTTGTTTCTGAAAGCCAACACGGATCTGTTCCACAGTGGCAACACAGAAGTTTCTTTCCTTCACACACAAGACATTTTGAGTAATTTTCAAACCAAATACTTTCCCCACATCACATAAAATTATCATCATCTATTGTCAGATGCATCCCAAGCTGATTTTGTAGGGGCATCCCATTCGGATCTGGCCTACTACTATTTGGAGGATCTCTTCACTGAAACTACAGATGATCTACCATCTCCAACTGTATCACAGAAGACAAAATCTGTTGTAAGGATCCGAGGAGTAACGGAGCTTGGGGTGGATGGTGGGGGGAAGAAATCTTGACAAGATACAATGAGGCCTAGTGTAGATGCAAGTGATCTCGTCTTCGCCATTTCCTGTATATGTGCAAAATTAATGAGCTAGTCCATCTTTTCTGTCAAGCAATGGGAATACCAGTTTTTAGAATTCTGCAAGTGCTTCAAAGCAAGACAGATGTCAATGGATCCCAGGAGATCTTTGCTGCATTGATCAAATCCAGAGATTAAAAGTTTATGTATCTGGCCATCTCACCTAGTGCTTCCTAAAAAGGAAAGGTAGCTGAAACATGGGATTATATAAAGATTCCTTCTTTCAAGAGCAATGCAGCCACATTCATTTTTATGAAAAGTTTTTGATGATTGTAAAGCTCAAAGGTAAAAACTTATTGGAGATTACATCATTTTATTAAAAAATGCAGAAGATTTTGGCAATATACAGATGTGAAGGAAAATATTTTGCACATCTATATTCACCAAAAAACCCTTGGTCTGAGGACTGCGAAGGAGGACCCATGGGATTCCATTTTAGTTTTTGAAAATGGATTAATGAACTAACTAGTTTTGCAGTTTTAGATGAATGTCACCCTTGTTTTTTGGAGAAATGAAAAAAGTTACCTATCTTTCTAAGAAATTATCAGGAGGGGAGTATTAGTAAGTGAAGGAAATAAATTGAAAACTTGCCAAAGGGTGCTTAGGGAAACACAGGGAAAGAAAATAATTACTTTGGGTAAAGAGGCTGAAGATGGAGATTAAATAAATAGATTAGTTGGGGGCTTTTGGGGGGGCTTTTTTGTTCTGCTTTGTTTTTGTTTGGTGCCAGTGGAAGAGGGAGAGAAGAATTCTGTAACATACCATATATCACTATGGAAAGAAGCAATTTGCCCTAAGTAACTGCAATGCCTCTAAAAGGATAGAGGACTATTTGGAGAACACTGCCACTGAAAGGTCCAGCCAGGGAGAAAAGTTTTCCCAGCCATCTCCCAATCCAACTTATGTTTTTTCATAAACTTGGCCCTAAAGTCCTTTAATATATGAGACTTTCCAGTATGATCTTTACCAAAGTGAATTCAAGCAAGGTCTTTTCCCTATCGATTTATGAAGAAAAATGGAGAAAGGTCATCCCCTTTTTTCCAGTTACAGGCTGAATCTTTTCAGGACGCTGAGAAACTTGGCAGAGGAATATATACTCTGAAATTTCAGTATCAGGCTGAGAAGAAACAGGATCATCCCATCCTCTGTATCCATAGCAATAGCAGAGGTTGGGATGACAAGGAGAATACGAAGGCCTGTAAGATCTAATCAATTTGGAGGAAAGCCGGATTCAAGAACTGGAAAATAGATACACTTGTTAGAAGGGTCAAGGAGGAGGAATGCTCTGCCACATAGAGAACCCTGTGGGCATCTCCATGGAGGTGGAAGGAAGGAGGGGAGAGAGACAACACCTGCCCTGATCTCTGCCTCTACTCCAACACATACCTGATTTTTACCTACCCTGAAGCTAGGGTCTTTCTTTACCCTAGTTGTATCTGGTAAGGAGGAAAGGAAGTGGGAAAGCTCACCAGGTTTTGGAAATCCTTTTCATGAGTTAAATCCTTGGGTAATTTGGAAGACCAGCATCACCCCCATGCTCAACATCTGGCAGGGAAGAGCAAATAGATCCCAGTCCCTCCTCCTGAGGCACCTTCTGGTGGCTCATGAAAGAGTGGCTTGTGTAACAGGACCCTAGTTTGGACCAAGAGTGAGATGCATAGTGACAGCACAATTGGTGCACTCTGTTCTTCCACGTACCCCCCCACTGTTATACTGCTGCAGCTTGTGACTGAATGCCAGCCAAACCTTGTGGGGAAAAAAGGGGGAGAGGGAGGTGTCACAAAATTAGAGCATCGTATTGGCTACTAGAGCTGGACAAAAGAAGCTTCCCATTAATTTGCACCAGTGGAGCCAGGACCCAGAGAGCATTAGCACTTGCTGAAGCAATTCTGTAAAAATATCTCTTTATTTTTGTTATTTTCTGAACTGGATAAGGGACAGAAGCTAAGGTTATCTTTACGTTTATTACAGTATTGCTTTAGAATGATATCTTTAATGCAAAAATCACAAAATTCGGCTAGCCATCTCACCAAGTCATTGGCTGCAGCTTGGAAGTAAAATATGACCACTTTTATCCATCACCTATGTCCTCAAAGGTGGAAAACAGATTTTATACTTGGGCTGGTACGTTTTCATAACAACATGCCAAGGCTGCTTGAATGAATTCCTTAACATTCCGAATGAAAAGCACATTCACTCAATCACCTGTTCTACAATACATGAAGTTTGGTACTGCAAGTCTCTCAAAGTTACATTAGGGAAAGTAATGAGTCAACTACAGCTTTCAAAATCAGGTTAAAAGCAGTGCCTGTGATCTAGAAATATTTATCCCCAACCTATTGTGAATCAGTGAAAAGGAGATTAGCAGAGGACATACCTTGGAACTGCTCCCAAAACAATCAAGTTCGCTTTTTGTTTGTTGTTTCCAATTACAGCATTTTTCATCTCTCTGTAAATCCAGAAAGAAAAACAAACCCTGGTAAATTATGCTGAGGCACTAAGTAAATTTTATAGAATTGTTTCCACAGATTCCACCAAGCTGTTTTTCAGGTCTCCCTACAGCACTGAACACTGTTTCAGGACACGGTACTTTCCAACAACTTTGGCCAAAACCCAGATATCCAGGTTTTGCACTATGCGCCAACTCTTTTGAAATGAGCAAAAACCTACACTTCTTCACATGTTGAAGTGAGTAGTTACTAATGAAGTCAGATGCACTGCTGGATCATGCCCACCCACTTCATCCAGCATCTAAAGTCAGTCAGCTGGTGGGGAATTAAACCTTGGTAATGTGAAATCATAAGCACTGTTCTGACTGGAGTAGGGAGAAGTCGCTTCTTACTAAGTGGAAGAGGAACTAGGAGAGAAAGGGTGGTTCAGTGGTTAGAGCGCTAGTCTGGCACTCTGGAGATGAGAATTAAACCCCCTGCTCTGCAAGAGGCTTCCTGTGTAACCTTAGTGGAGTCAGTCACAACCTGTTTGCAAGAGACAAGGTGGGTGAGGTATTATCTTGTTGGACCTACTTCTCGTCTTTAAGTTGTCCCTTCCAACAGAATTGGTCCAATAAAAGATATTACTTCACCCGCCTTGCGTGTCCCGTATCCTGAAATCAGCACACTTACAACAACACCGGGAAACAGCCTCTATGCCTCAGGTTGCCCAGCTGTATAGTGAAGAAAACAGCATTCTACTTCACAGGGACATCGTGAGGACAAATACGTTAAGAGTCTGAAAGGTGCTCAGATGCTATGGTAGTGGGGATGAGGTAGTACCTAGGATAGGAAAGCAGGACTTCTCCAAACAAAAGGTAGCGATCTAATATAATCTTTCTACATCCCAGCCAAGTGCCTGTTGAAATGCTTACATCTGCAGTCTTGTAGGGTAGGGTGCAGAAGGTTACTGTTGTATACTAAAACCCATACAACACCTACTTGGATATTCTTATGTTATTTGCTTTTGTTATACACAATTTTCATTCAGCTTGAGAAAAGACCAGCAGTCTGGTACATTAGCTCAGTAGAACAAATTTCTCTGCACCCTTCAAACTGTATCAATATTTAATTGATCTTTAACTCTGCACATGCAGGAAGCATAAAAAATTGCATCTTTGAGTATTCAAAATCCTTCTAAACCAACAGAAAGGCAAGACAAACAGAACTTCTAAATTCAATTCATGTATTCGCAATTATAACCTTTCAGTAATTAAATAAAATTGTGCCCCAAATTTCTTCAAATGTTTTCTCATCTTTGGTGTTCACTATTACAGAGTGCGGTATCAAAGGCAATTTTCAAACTGCCATTAATTTCACTCACTCCATTTTTTCAATAATACTGTCTTTACAGCCAAAGCCATGTTTGAACTTTTCGGGGAATTTAGTAAGGCAAAATCAACTGAGATGCCTTTTTAAAAAAAACAAACCAAACCACACATTAAAGAAAACTTCCAAAAATTTAGTTTAAGTGTGTGTTCTGTGGCTAGTCAACATGCCAACTGAGAAAAGGAGTTAGTGTTAAGAAAAACTTATTTGCCCCATGTGCACTACAAAATTTCCAACAAGTCTAAAGTTATAGCACAATCCATAGAATTATATATTTAGATATTTTTAATTGGATTTGCTTGTCAGTTTGTGTTTGCTTTCACATGTGCCATTATCTAAGCAAGGTCAATACAAAAATTAGTGTTTTCATCTCCTCATGATTCTTTCCCCCTAAAAATCAGGGGAAAACAAAAATTCTAGGCAGAATTGGTAGCTATAGTTGTCTAACACTTTTCAGTTACAAAAAATCTGTTTTAAACTGCTTACAAAAGTTTTTCAGGCAGAAACTTCCATATGTATGTGTGTGCTTAAGTTTGACTTTTTGGAAAATGTCAGCTAACACTGTCCAATCATATTCAGGAATGAAGGGAAATACACATTGTACTTGTGCTAAGAAAAAAAAAAAAGTGTGCAAGTTTAATTCTACATTAGCACCTCCAGCCGTTAGAAGCTGGACTTGAAATTTGGTGGAGTTTACACTAATGTCAAATGTGTCTGGCTTTTGCTTTCCCTGTGAAAAATCCACCCAAATTTTGCCAAGTTATATGAAGATGCTCAGAGGTCTGATAGAGGCTATCAGCTCTGTTTCCAAATAATCTTCCTTCAATCAGCATGCTCCATTCCCACACAGCTCCTGTCCCCATTTGACACACAAATTTCACTGAAGTCTTTGACTGCTGCAGGTGCTCAGCATCTCTGACTGCTAAATTCCAAAGCCAGAAGGGACCACTGTGATCATCTAGCCTGACCTCCTGTGTAACAGAGGCCCCAGAACTTCCTAAAAATTATTCCTTGATCATATCTTGTAGAAAAACATCTAATCTTGATCTAAAAGTTATCAGTTATGGAGAATCCACCACAACCCTTGGTAAATTGCTCTGCTGATTAACTACTCACTGTTAATTTACACCTTATTTTCCAGCCTGAATTTGTCTAGCTTCAACTTCCAACCAATGAATCATATTATATCTTTCTGTTAAACTGAAGAGCCCATTATCAAATACTAGCTGCCCATGTAAGTACCTACGGTCTAATCAAATCACCTCCTATGCTCTTTGTTAAACTAAATAAATTGAGCTCCTTCAGTCTGGCACTGTAAGTCATGTTTTTTCTAAACCCTTCATCATTCTTGTGGCTCTTCTCTGAACCTCTTCAATTTATGAAACAATGTTCCAAAGTTGTGGACACTGGAACTGGACACAGTATTCCAGCGATAGTCATCCCAGTGCCAAATCCAGAGGTAAAATAACCTCAATAACCTTGAGATTCCCCCATTTATGCAGCCAAGGATTGCACTGGATCATTTGGTCATAGTAGGAGCTCATTACGGTCAGCTCATTGTCCATCAATATCCCCAAATCCTTTTCAGAGTCACTGTTTCTCAGGACAGAGTCTCCCATTCTAAAATTATGACCTCCATTCTTTGTTCCTAGATGTATGTGTTTACACTTAACCATGGTAGACACATATTGTTTGCTTGCACCCTGGTAGCATGGCACTGACAGCTGGAGCCCCAGGACTCAGCTGTCCACCCAGCACAGGGCTCACAGCCAGAAACCCCACACCCCCACTCTGCCACATGACTTACAGTCTGGAGCACAAGCCTGACTGCCAGGGCTGAGAGCCTGGAGCCCTGTTGCTGCCTACTGGTGAAGGACCAGAGGTGGGGGCTGGGGGGTGGAGAGGAAGAGAGGTGGGAGAAGGAAACCTTGAGGACAGCAGCCTCCCAGTGAGGGATTGAGGGTAGATGGGGTCAGCCCAGAACCTAACTGAGTGGGCTAATAGCCCACCCCAAATCCTCACCGTAAAGCCGACAGCCAACAGGCGAAGTAAGTAACAGATTCTGCATCGCCCCAACTATCAACTTAGGTAGTACATGTCTCATGTAGGTGGAGTTATTAGGTCAACGTAGGGGTGACTTGAGGCAGCGGGAGCATGATAGTAGTGTAGACACCTACAGAGTTAGTACAAAATACGCTGCCTTACATCAACTTAATTCTGTAGTATTGACCAGACCTAAGTATATTACATCGACACATTACTCTTATCAATCAAACTTGTAATCTCATCAAAAAGATATAGTTTGACAGCACCTACAATCCATAAAACCATGTTGATTTGCATTAAACTATATTACCCTCCTTTAAGTCTTTATTAATTGAGTCCCATATCAGCCACTCCATTATTTTGCTTGGGGTCAATACCAGATTTCCTATATTTACAGGGGTCATCCCGTTTACTCTATTTCAATATTGGCATATTAGCTTTCTTCCAGTCTTCTAGAACTTTTCCAGTGTTCCAAGACCTCTTGAAAATGAATAGCAATGGGCAAGCAAGACCCTCAGCCACCTCTTTTTAAAAAAACTCTTGGATCTATTGATTTAAAAATTTAAAAAGCATTTGGAGTCTCTACCACAAGGAAGTTACTGCCCTAATTTCCAGGAGGTTTTCCTTGACGCGTCTCCCCCTCGCTTTGCTCCCAAGGGCCACAGCAACAGGCTTACAAGAACTGGCTGTTTGGAGCAGGCAGTTCGGGGACAATTGTCTGCTGTTGCACCCCACAGTGCCAGTGTCTAAAAGGTGGGAAAAGCTGGAGGTGAGACCCCAAGTCCCCAAAGGGGATGGGTGGGTGTGAAAGGGGTATGTATAAATACCATGAGGAGAAGGGAAATGAGGAAGAAGCAGGCAGGCAGTGTCCAGAATATGGGATTGAGACAAGAAAATTCATAAAATGAATGGGGGGGATGACTGGCTACAGTGTGTAATTTGACAAAAACGGAGGAAACAAAATACATTTGTTTGTCTTTAAATGTAATATTTAACTTCATTAACTGAAGAGGCACATTCTGCAGTCAGACTGGACTGCAAGGTTTCCCTGTTCCCAATTAATTTGACTCCAAACCCACAGCCTGAGTGAAAGGGTGATCAA
>ML685789.1:20728344-20745915 GCA_007922175.1 Pelusios castaneus | reverse complement strand
GGGAGAAAATCCCACTTGGTCAGACGCTTTGAAGATCTTCAAAACGCCTGACCAAGTGGGATTTTCTCCCACGAAAGCTCATGCAGTAAATAAATCTGTTAGTCTTTAAAAGTGCCGCAGGACTCTGTTGTCTTACTGTAAGTGTATAAACCTTCAACCTCCTACCCTGAAAGCACCAAACACAAGAGCCTAGCCATAAAGTCAAAGGTTTGGACGAGAAGACCTGATATTAAAAACAAATGCACTCACTTTCATTGTACTACTATCAGCACCTCAGTCATCACTTGTTTGCAATGTTAGAGTATTTCTCTGTGGATATCAAAACTAAAATTAAAAACCCTTCAACAATGCAGATAGTTTTTAAAAATACAAATATGTACACCAAATGCTGGGATTTTCTAATGCAAGAACACTAACTCCAGAGGAGACAAAATTCATCGTCTTCTCTTACTGCTCTTTTTGTCTTGGAGTAACTGTTTTTAAACCATGCTGCAGACAATTACTGCATTAGCTATTCTGCATTGTTACCTTTAGCTGCAAGGAAATGTTAAAGGCAGTGCAAAGATCCTCTCCCTCCACATCTAGCTACAATCTAAAGAAATTCCCCCTTGGTTAACCAAGTGTTAGATATTATATGGAGGCAAAGCAGAATGTAAAATAAAATTAGTTAATTATCAAAAGCTAAAGCAGAACCAACTGATTATACATAAACTTGAAATCTTTCTATAATACACTTAGCTGAAAAAGTCTGAGCAAGAAGAATTCTAAACAGGTATTTTGCTCCATTATACATTTTGTAGCATACTGTAACAGAACAGTAGTACCAATCAGTTCAAATGCTGAATTTTAAAAGCTCTCGCCATTGCCCCCAACAGACCAGAATAGGTTGTTAGTTACAGCAGTTAAGAAAATTAATTTGACATTAATGCATTTTCATTCTACTTTATCTTCATCCTCTGCAGCATAGATAGCCTGATTCCGTCTTTTAATTTTCTTCACAGCACTGTTTCCATTCTCATTTTTACCAACCCGTTTTAAAGCTCTCTCATTTAAACTCGTCTCTTCAGTCTGCTTACTCACACCAGATTTCTCCAGTTCTTCACTGGTGGAGTCCATAGCATCATCAGAGGATACCATCATGGAATCTGGCATTATCCTGGTGTCAGAAAAACTTGCTGAAAAGTCAGGTGGATGATCAGGTGAAGGACCCACAGAACAGGAACTCTGATCATCACCATCCTCTTCATCCAACATTATTTCATCTGGGTTGGTAGACAAAGACAGCCCAGAATTATCTGTATAATAGTCACTGGGCTCTTCTGCTGATTCAGCACTATCTATTTCCTCCTCCACCTCCTCATATTCCCCACGAACTGAGCGCTCTTCTTTCACTTGCTGAATCTGGTGATTAATGTCAGTCAGGCCAAACTGGGCACAAAATACACTGGTCTGTGGATTGATTATATGAACTGGTTCCATGTGTTTCTGTGGCTTATTGGGGTCATAACAAGCAGCTGTCACACTGAAGTTACAAGGAATTTTGAGGTTATGGCTCAGCTCTTCCAATACCTCTTTGAGGGCTCCTTCTGTTGCACTGTAATCCCACCTATAGGAATAAAAAATAAATCTCAGATTAACAAAACAAGTCTCCTCTTGTTCCTATTTAAAGTTCTCTTTACAGGCATTAATATTGACTCCACCTTACCAGAAATATTTAGCTTAATTCAAATACGTTTCTTGAAATCACACCACCCTCAATTAATACCAGCAGTCCCATGAGTCATGACATGAATCCAAATTCAAGAGGGCTAATATAATAAGCAGTGACCTAGTCTGGCAATTAACAGATTGTCAATATAACTGTCCCTTTTGTCCAACTAGCCAAAGAAAATACTCTAAGGCAACATTTCCCAAACTGTGTTCCGCTCAACACTGGTGTTTGTGAAAAAATTTCAATGTTAGCAATATTTTTTCCTTCTAACTTTTTTTAAATGAACTTTTAAGCAATGTTTGTGGCAATTTTTCAGAATGAATCCCCCTCCCTGCCCTCTTCCTCTCAAGACCAGAATATTTATGTTCCATCAATATATTCCAAGCCCAAAAGTATTATGTGGTCAAATTAGTTTGGGAAACACTGCTGTAAGCAGTCAGCTCACAACAGACCAGTTTGGGAGCAGCTAAGTTACAGGGCTAAATCTGAACATTGTACAAAGGTAAACAGAAGTAATTTGGAACAAACAATTAGACTTCATCAGATAAGATATGTGGCAAAGACATTCAGATTTAGAATTTAACAACAGAAGGCACTAGAGGATCATCTTATCTGACCTATATACCATAGGTCATTAAATTTCACTCCATTACCCTTCTATTGAGTCCAATAACTTGTATTTTCATAAAGCTTATATTCCAGAAAAGCATTGTTTTATTTTGAAGACAGAGATGAGAATCCACCCCTTCCCTTGGTAGTTTGTTCCAATAGTGTTAGAGTGTTAATCACTCTCCCTGTTCCAAGTTAAAAATTAGGGACTTTTTTTTTTAATATTATTTGGTTTCAGTTTCCAGCCATTGATTCTTGTTATGTCACAATCTCTAGCTGGATTAGGAAACTGATGAGACTTACTATTGCAGCAGGAAAATAAAAGTTTACTCTTACTGTTCAGTAGGATGGGGATGGCAGGGAAGAGCACATATTTGGTGCGCAGGGCAGTGAAATCCTTTCTAATGGATATTTACAAAGTTGTCTTCTGCTTTCACTTTTGCCAAAGATTATAGAATAGGTTCATGGTTCTCAGGCTTTACAGAAGGATGGTGGAAGCAGTAGTCAAGTGATGATCCCACCTATATTAAATAGTTGCTCTGGGCAGTCTCAACATCTGAGGTTGTTTAAAACGTACATTTACTTTACTCATGTTCATTTTAAGATGCCCTGGAAGATTTGGATGCATCTCGCACCAGCAACTCAGTTGAAACTTTTTATAAGCATGTTCAAATTGCTACTGCTAAATTTATCAGTTAATGGCCACTGAATACTGTCAGTTGAATGTCTTTGCTTGGTACTGCTTCCACTGTATTCAACTGAAAGCTAAGGAAGTGCATGTCCTATTACATACACTATACAGCACTATAAGTCTTAATGTTCGGTCTCAATCTGCTGCTTGGGAGTAACTATAACCCAAGCATCTGAACTGGTGAATAAACAGGAACCTATTATAAATAAGGAAAGTTTCCCTATATCAGATTTACACAGTGCTTTACAAAGTCATTAAAAACCTTTCCAGATACAGGAAGCTTCTTATCTAAAACAGGACGCACAAAACAAGGAAGGAAGGAGTAAGGGATTTCCATTAAGGCAGCAAAAGTGTGGTTTTAAAGAGGTGTCTGCCATGCCATTCCTGCTCCTGAACTCCAGGATTCATCTACACTTCATCTCCTGACCAGGAACCTGAAATCTGACTCAGACTTTGATCCTTGGTATCAGCTCTGGCCTTGAACCTGTCTCCAAACTCCTCCAATGCCCCCGGTTTCAGGTTTGCTCTGCTCTGACCCATGACCCAACTGCCCTTGTTGGCACCCTGACAGTTTGTCTGGATCACCCATGATGAAGGCCTACCCTGGGAGGAACATGGAGACAATGCCCCTCTACTGGCCTGGCACAGAGATTCCTGAATCAGTTAACCACTCCCAGGAGGACCACCCAATGCTCTGAGCTAAATCATCTAAGCTCACAACAGAGAACCAAGCTCCAGGCAGGCAATCCACCCAGTTCCATGATGAAAACATGGCTCTGTGGACTCAACTGGCACAGCATGCCACAGATAACCAATGCTATGAGAGCAGGAGACCCAGCTGCAGGATGACAATGCTGCACTATAGGCACACACTGCAACTGCACATCCTGACCCAGGCCCATGTCTTAAAGTGGGACCACGGAAAATTTCAGAGGGGGGGGTTATTAACCAATGCTGTCTACTTTTTCTGCTTGTCCCCCAGTCCTACGCCACAGACCAAGCCAAAGTAGGACTCATTATTATCCTACTGATGGGAGAGGCATTGGACTGGTCTCACCTCTACTTAAACAAGCGAGCCCAACACTATCAAACCAGGATGCCTTCCTGTGGGCACTGACATTTTTGACAATCCCACTGTGCGAGTTCAGAATAAGTGACACTGTGCAAACTCCAGCAGGGACAGGGACCAGCCTCCCCCTCCACTGCCCACTTTTGGTAAATCTCTCTGACACTGAGTGGAATGAAGCATTCCAGTGGAGGCTATGCAAGGAAATTAAGGAGCAACTAGCTTGTGGGGAAGCTCTGACCAGCCTAGATGCTTGTCAGCCTTGCGATACGCATTGCCAATAGGCTCACTGAACACTGTGAGGAAAGGAAAGGTCTGTGTTATCAACCATGCAGGGCCCACTGCTACCTGTCTCCAACCCAGACCTTGAATCCATGCAGTTGGGTAACCCCCACTGCCATGTGACCCTCAGGAAAGAGAGCACCATTGCCACCTCAGGCTATGTCTCTGTTGTGGAGAATCCCACTACACTAATTGGTTGAACTGTCCATCACAAGGCTGAGCTTGCTTACAACAATGCACACCACCCACATCTCTACTAGACAGAGTCCATTCTATGCAAACTGTATATTCCACTCCCATCTCCAGCTGGACATATCTGTCAACTCCACCAATCGGATAGCTGCTGACTGGGTGCAGCAGATCCACAAGGTCCAAGAAGAACTCAAGGCCCATCTGGACAAGGCCATGGAGAACTGTCTTCTGGCAGCAGGAAGGCCCAACATTCACTGCTGTGCAACAGGAGGGGATCTCAGCCCAACACCTCCACATCAACTGGTCTTGTCAAACTGGACCACCTCAGGCCACATTCCATCAGTCAGAATCATCTCAGTGGCTATGTCTACACTGGCAAGTTAGTTCGAATTAAGGGTTTCCTTAATTCAAACTAATAAGTTCAAATAGGGTATTTGAACTAAGCGGTTTATTCGAACTAACTAGTTCAAATTAACCAATGTGGCCATATTAATTCAAACTAATTTCTTAGTTCGAATTAACCGGCCACTGAAATGAATGGGGATCGCTAATTCGAACTAAGCAAGTGCTTGCTCAGTTTGAACTAACGTTCCAGTGTGGCCATGCTAGTTTGAATTAAGCTAATCTGAACAAACTAAAATTAGTTCGAATTAGTTAGTTCAAACTAATTAATTCGAACTAATTTTAGCAAGTGTAGACATAGCCAGTGATCCCTCAATTCATCCAGCATTTTATGCACCCTGGACAAAACCCTACATCAACCACCATTTCACTCACCAGGCTCAATCACTGACCTTTCTAGTGAACTCCATCTCTGACCTCTTCGTCCAAATCCTCAGAGAAAACCTGCACAACACCTTTCAGTTGCCAGGCTCACCTTTGAATTCATAACTCTGCTAGACAGCGACTTAATAAAGACCCTGAGTTTATGCCTCATTACAAGAATCTAACACCATTGGTCCCCTCCTCTGTCTTACTACTGTGGTGGCGGTAACACATGTTGCAAAAGACCATTCAAGTTGAAGTGGGCCATTAATGCCTTATCTGTTCCACTTGAATTTAGCTCCATATAAGCTTGAAAAAGTGTCATTTTCACTAATACAAGTTAACTGGGCTAAGATATTATCTCACCCACCCTGTCTCTCTGATATCCCACAGCTCTCTTTTCAAAAGTATATGCATATTTTCAACTCAAAAGCAAGCTTAAAACCAATACTCATTTTACTTACTTTGCATGGAGACCATTGTTTTCAGGCATATTCCAGGCATTTGGAGTCACATTAATAAGACCGTTAGTAGCCTTGAGAACAGCAAGCCATTCAGCGTCATATTCCAGAGAATCAGATGCATTGGGATCATGTTCTATATCTATTACCTTAGAAAAAAAATATTGAGAAACGAGGCATTTCATTTACTGACAGCAAGACATTGTTCTATCTTTAAGCATTATCTTCAGGCAACCTGTTTTTAATTACCAGTTCAGTGTACCTGTCCACAGAATAAGAATTTTAAAAAAAGGAAAAAGGAAAAAAGGAAAAAAAACCATGTGATTATGTAACTGAAACTATCATAAAGCATATGCCCAATGAAGCCAAATTAGGGTTGCAGAGGCAATCTGAATTCTGTCATTTTTTAGCTTTTGAGTGCTTGACTTTAAAAATAAGGTAAAGGTTACAAACATAGTTTGTGCACAATATAATCAAGAATCTGCCCATGGGGATACACCTAAGATGAAAACTAACAAGAAGTTACCTTGGTCTATCAGTTTCCACCAATCCCACACTGATTGTTTACCACCCTTTCCTCAGAAAAAGGAAAGAAGAGCTGCACCTCCAAAGAACTACATGTATAAGAAGCATCCAACTTGTTGTGCAGTAATGCCCAAGCTTTTCCAGTCACATTTCCCCCCACCATTAATGGTATCAGTCAGCACCTTCTCTTCCATTACTGCACAGAATTGGCGGCAGAACTGGGCATGGGAGAGGGGCTGGGGTTAGAGGCAGAATAGGGTGGGGAGTGGAGATGGGGCTGGAAGCCTAATGCACTTGGGGGAGGCATGAGGCCAGGGCGGAACTGAAACCATGGTGCTCTTTAGCAGTGGTTCTCAATCTTTTGCAGGTCACAACACACTTGATGGCATATCGTGACCCTATAGCACACACCAGCCCCTCCTCCCCTGGCCAAATCCAGCAATCTCCCCAGTTCTCTGTCACACACTTACCACTGTGTGGCGACACAGTAATGTGTCCTGACGCAGCGGTTCAGAACCACTGCTCTATATCCCCACCTCATGCCCCAGTTTAGGAACACCTTCTATAATGTTAGAAAAATATGATCAGAGCTGCTTTTCTCTTTCAGCCCAAGAAGAAGATTCACAGGCTAAGGGATAGTAACCCCTGTATTATAGGATTCTGAAAGAGGTCCAAGGCCATTTGTAGACAGCCTTGAAAACACAAAACTGATCACTAGTGACGTATCAGTCACTGATTTTTCTCTTTAGAGCACTAGTTACCAATAGTCTTCCTTACAGTTAGCTGTAGGGTTGGCCTGGGGAGTGACTTATGAAACCCAAAGCAATGGTCTTGCTTTTTGATTGTAGAGCAGAGATATTGATGGCAATAAGGCCAACATAAGTTTCCTCCAAGAAAGTGGCCTGAATTGAGTCAGCTCAGAGTTGAGAAACAGAATGATCTAGTAGACTCATAGCCCAGGGACTCCTGTGTTCTACCTTCCACCTCTGAACCAGACTGTGTCAAGTCAGGTAAGTCAAGTCTCCCTTTCCTGGGTAACTGCGAAAAGGCACACTGTAGACAGCTGAAAACCTACCTGGCCCTCTTTGAAGGAAATCAAGGTATTTGAACAGTCAGTCCTCTGAGAATAATTAATCTATCACTTTTATTGCAGAGTTTCTGGTGATGCATCTGCCAGGGAATATTTCCTTTAGTACCAACTTAATTCTCCTGTCCCTGACATACCTCAAACATTAGCCTGGCTCCTAATGATGTCATCCAAGCAAAACAGGACGATGCGACAGCATTTGCAATAGCAACTGCTGAAGCTTCTGCCAAAGATGGACTAACTGTACCTCTTGACTATAGCATCTCACCTCCACTGAAGGGAAGGGACATGTCTATAAGTAGAATTCAGGTCTATGGATGCATCAGGCCACTGTCAGGTAATCCACCTTCCACTTCCCCTAGAAACAAGTATGGGATTCAGCCCCACTACAAGTTGGGGAAGTAGCTGAGATCCACCACTTTCAGACATTTAGCAGCATGGGTGTTTGTGTCTCCCTCCCAGAATGGGGCTAAATTTCCCAAAGGGCCGGATAAAAGGAGGCTACTCTGAGCAAGGGCTAAGGAAATCTGACTGGTGGTGGTACACAATAAGGGTTCTAGTTTCTCTTTCACATAAGACAGACATTTTACTCCTGGCAAGCTTTTCATTGTTTGTCTGCATCAGTATGTGTTGTCTTTCCAATCGTAAGCTTGCTGGGGCAAGGCCCATTTTCTTTTCCGTGTGTACAGTGCCAGGTGCAATAGAATCCCAATGACAATTAAGGCCTTTAGGCCCTAGAACATGGTTTTCAAACTTAAGGTTGGGATGCAATTTAATTCTGATCCATATCAGCAGCAAGTCACTACTACACACATGCCACTGGTCAGCACTTTGAGGGGGCAAGGCACAAGCCCCACATATTCCCCATCCTCCTGCTCTATGGCAGTAGTAAGCAAATACAAAGTGCCCCTCATCCCCACATGGCAGGATACAAGGTCCTGACAGTTTGTACAGGGGCACAGTGAGGGATTCTTATGGCCCCTCACCTGTACCTCTGTGCAGCCCTAGAAAGGATCTCCTTAAATTTTCCATTACTCCATTAAGACCTCATTCCATGTATGAGCAGCAATTGAGAGATTTAATTCTCTGGAGATGGAAGAATACATTCTTCAATTTGCAGCTGAGTCTTGCACTCCCTAGTCCAGACAGAGGAAGACACCACTAACAGTAGTAGATGACCACTTACAGCAGTCTTACCTGCAGGAAGTCTCTGTGGGGCAGACATTTATCCAGAGCCAGAAATTTTGTTGCTTTTGGCAGCTGCCCTTCAATGTTCGTCTAGGAAAGAGAAACGAAACCATTACTGGCAATGCTAAAGATTCCCTGAAATATGAATAGTTCCAAATTTAGTCTAGGTCGGCAAAATAAACAAGGAGTCCTGTGGCACTTTTAAAGACTAACATTCATTTATCGCATGAGCTTTTGTTGCAGAAAATCCCACTTCGTCAGACCCTTTGAAGATGGGGAATTTACATGCAGGGAACACAGGATCAGGTCAGGCTGTAACAGCAAATCAGAATAGGTGTTGGGGATCAAACACTGGGGAACAGCATATAGAAGAAGGTGAGGTCAAATCACCTGTTGTAATGAGAATAAAATCCGTAGTCCCTGAGTTTAACCCTGAGGCAATGGACTTGAATTTACATATAAAATCCAATTCTGAAATATGACCATTCTAATGACTAAATTATGCCTAAAGTCCAGAGCAGAATTTAAAGTTTTAACAATTTCTATTACACAGAATATTCCAAAATTGCTAGAGATTAAAATGGAAGACTGTAGTACAAGGAGGAAGAGCTTCAGCTGAAGTCAGAGAGAAAGGTGGAGGGAAGCAATCAGGTGTAGTGAAGCACGCAGTCTCAGAACCTCAGAAAGGGCTATTCTCATAAGTGGAAGGAAGAGATTTGCCAAGACAGAAAGCTCTAGAAACATAAAAGATGCCAACTGTTTGGTTTTTATGCTATTTGGAATTTACCAACCGTTACGGTGCATAAAGAGAATGCCCCCAATGACACTGCTAGTTTGCATTACTCTGGTTGAACAAATAACTAGCAAATAAACCAAGTGAGTTTAAATCCATCAGGTTTTCTGGCTTTGGGCTATTCATGAACTCTCCCTGTCTGTTCTGACCTTTTCCATGCCTCAGGCTCCCAAAGAGAGAATACGCATCTCAAATAACTATGAATCTTCCTCTTAATTGCTCTCTGCCCCCCTCCTTCCCAAAGTGAAAAATCCACCTGCCTGGTTTTCAAAATAAATATTACTTCCAAGTTCATCATCATTAGCTACTTTACTCCACCCTAATGATCACTAGACAAGTTATTTAAAAAAATACCTGCTAAAAACTACAAAACTAAGTAACAGTCTTTCACATAGCTTCTAAAGTATTTTATGACTTATAAACAGCCTACATTATAACATTCTCTGCCTTCATGAGTTAAGTCTCTTTAGACTAATTGAGCCTTTAATTACTGGGATAAATAAATAGTTATGTAATATAGCTAGGAGTATTCAGAATATATGAAAATACATTTATAAAAGAAAAAGCAAATAAGCTTTTACAAAGAAAAATGCTTGTCTGGATCTGGCTTCCGGCATTAGAAACCTCCTATATGCACATGGCATGCTTTTGTATGTTTACCTCATGTTGCATTAAAGCTGCAAATTTAACATGAAGATGTGCTGAGAACCAATAGGTGGGCTGAAAATGCTGCAGAAGCTCTGAAGCAGCAGGGCTTCCCAATGTATTGTTTTCCACTTCTTGGCGGAAGAAAGATTTCATTTTAAGAAGCTGTTTCTTGTTTCCATAGTGATATATACTTCTTGGCCAGTCATGCGACATAAATATATCCATAGGATGCTTTAGCTATAAAGCAAAAAAATACATACAGGAAAAGAGCAATACTTGAATGAATACTAATGAAGGGGAGCATACTTGATTCCTTGTCCAACCAGATCTGATTTTGACTTAGAGACTCTAAGGTCAGAAGGAAACAATATTATCACCTTGTTTGATTGACCTGCATAATGCAGGCCACAAAACCTCACCCACCCACTCCTGTAATAGACCTCTAACCTGTGACTGAGTTATTAAAGTCCACAATCATGATTTGAAGATTTTAAAGTACAGAGACTCCACTGATGGTCTTACTTTCTAACACAGATTTTACCACTGGACGCAATCTCCTAGATTGCCATTGAGTTTGATCTTGTGTTCTCCAAGATCTGTGCTTTGTGTGCTACACTGTTGCTTTCCTTAGGACAGCTAAAGTTATAATAAAGACATAACATAAAAATTAAGGCTCACCTGTACACCAATATAGCTATCTTCTATTAGCTTCTATATCTGTCAAACTACTCATGCTTAAGTGAGATTCCCTGTGTTACTTTCAATATCCATATTTTCTTGGAATGTTTTGCCCATCCCCTGCTTATGGGCACTACACAAGCTCTTTTAAAACAATATCATAATTCCCTCCCTCCCCCCTCTATCTCCAAGCTTGTGACCTTTCTAGCACCATGTTCAGGGCTTTCCTGAGTGCAACAGTGAAACTGAAGAAGCAAGTCAGTTTCATTCATCTGCAACTTGTGAATGTTCTGAACAGAAGCAGTCACTCATTCACTCTGGCTACATATACATGACTTTACAAAACCTACGCTGGCAGATACACGGGTATAGCTCCCTAGTGCTGAAAGTGGGAGATCTGTCCATAGAGTAACACGACTTCCTAGGACATTAACTATGTTAACAAAAGCCCTCTTCTGCCTGCCTAACAGAATACACTGGAACTTTTGTCAGCATAGCTATGTAGCTGGGGAGGAAGGGTTGTTTGTTTTTGACACCTCTGACCAACTGAGCTATGCTGATACGTTTTAAATGTACAGCAGCCCTCCAAGCAGCTGCAGGAAGATTAGGTTAGGAGATACATCCTCCACCATCAGATGCTGTGTGGGAACAGGGGGAAAGTATTCCTTCCTGGAGTCAGAATTTGGCTTTTCCCCTACCTGTTTGAGCTTGAAGACTTCAATATTCCTCACATGGTATGCACTTCTTATAGTTTGCTGATTGTATGGAGGACACTCAAAATGACCTGCAACATATTAAGGAAACTGCTCATATAAAATAATATTTAGCATTTCTCTAGGTAGAACCCTTGGATTCATGTGGATGCCTAGAGAAAACAGCAAACAAGTCTCTATACCATTTTAAAAACAGATGAAGAGAATCCTTAACGTAGCCAAGTTACAGGGGACACAGAAGAACTCATGAGAGGACTTTACACATTAAGCCACACCATTTAATTTGATTGACAAATGCATCCTTCTGAGCACTGCAAACATTTCAAAATTTCTGTTCTCAAAAGCCATGCCCAATACCAGAGGAATCCCAATTTGGGATTAGTATGATTCTTCATTCCATTTGACATTTCCATGCTGATGGACTCTGCAAAAGTGATCCTCCATGGGGTTAAGAATCTTATTTGTTCCTGTCAGTAAGCAGCTAGTAGACTTGATGCAACTTTGCTACTTGCAGAGTATTGAGGAAGACCTCCCTCCCCACTACAGTACCTTTGCTATGCCCAACTAATGGGTGGGAAGATTTTATTTGCTTTTCTTCCCAATCCCAAATCCCTACTCTGGGAATTACTCACATGGGGGATTCACCACTGAATACCTTCTTGATGTTCTCCTCAGTCCCAAGCAAGATGCATCCACTAAATCTGGGCTGGAAGCATCTGAAGTGGGAACTTGACTGGAGATTGCCTGTGGACTCCCATCAAGCCAGGATTTGAGGATAGTCTGTCACTTTGATGCAGCAGAAGTGTTGCTTGTGACCTTGGGATCTTCTGAGACTGGCTCACATGGAGATATGCCATGGTACTGTAAGTACTTATGCAGCCAGACCCACCACTCACAGAATAGTCTTGCAGAAACCGGACTTGCATCAAACCTTTCCACTAGGATTCAGACTCCTAAACCCCACGCCTGAAGCAGGAAGTTTGAGCAGCAGCATATCTAGCAGGGCTCCTAAATACTCCATTAGAATTCAGCAGCAAAATTGAGTCTTTGGGTAGTTTACCATGAACCACAATAACTACAGCAACTTTATCATAAGTCCACACGTCCTCTCTTTGCATAAACCAAGTTCATTGCTTCAAGCAAGGAAATACCACCTGCTAACATCTGTGACTAAGTCCCAGATGAATCAGTGACAGACCTGTCTAGGACAGGAGTTGTGTGTGCCCTCAAGGAGCTCCATACAATTACTTTTAAGTTACTGGCATGCTTCCAGTCTATCTGTGAAAGATGCAAAATAAAGGGACAAAGCAATAACAAATTAGACGCAGCATGAAGTACACAGCAGACAAGGACCAACCAATGATTGCATTCAAAGCTCAGCACCCAAAAGAGAAGCTGTACCCAAAAAGCAATGAAGCTCTAATGGGAAGGAAGGAAGAGGGTTTGAGGGGTCATGTCATGTTGCCTCACCAACACAAGCTGGATTCCTAGGCGAAGGGTGCACCAATGTACTCAGCCTGGCTTGGGGTGTTCACAAACAGAGCATAAGGGGGGGAATGAAGTTCTGAGATTGCAACTCTGAACTTCAAGTTTAGCCAGTGCCTTGATATTTCTCTAACACCTAGACACACGACCAGTTTTATAGGGAAACAGGCTGACACTAGTAACTAGATCCTGCCCAAAACAGCATTAGAATGATTGCTGCAAGGACCTGCAAATCTACTGGGGGTGAGGGGAGGAAGGGGAGCTCTCTTGTCCCATAATGCTTCACAACAGACAGTTAAGTACTGTGAGCAACCACAAGTGCTCCAAAGGTGATGCAAGACACCTTTGCTCCTGTCAATGGCTATTTTCAGCTTGAAGAGCTGATGCAAGGTCTGCACACAGACTCAACCGTTGGAATCTGTTGACAAGCAACTCTGGAGAACCTGTAATAGAATACTAACATACATAACTGCAGGATGCTTCTGAATATTTAAATTAATTCAAAGTTACAAAGAATATTACCTTTCCTGTAATCATGAGATTTGAAAATGCCAGAAATTCCACCAATTCTTATACCACGATATTTTACTACTCCTGCATAACCTAGAATGAGAAGAGATTAAAATAAAATTCTCTGCATGTCCAGGAACCCAGGGAGCTTTCAGGAACTATAATCCAGTCTGCTTAACTTTAGCACAATGCATACGAGGGACAGGTGAATCGGTATTATAAAACAACTGATCCAGAACTGAGGTTCAAATGAATTACATCTTAGAATACGGTCACTTGCCTCTGCATTACTTGCAATCCCAGTCAAAAGTCATTATTGTAGAAAAATGTTTTTCTAATCTGCCCCAAACCATTAAAATCATTCACATAGTAGCGCACATGTTTTTATGACACTTTATAAATAAAATAAGACTACAGGCTGGTCTACACTACAATTAGTTTGATACAAGACAGCGCACATCAAGGTAATCTCAGTGTATATACTACAGCCCACTTCCTGCCAATGCAAGTGTCCAACTATACTAACATACCTCTGAGAGAGGCATAAGGCTTACATCAGTGTAGTTAGACCAAACCAATTACTTAGACTGGCCTTTGGCTGTCTTGTCAATTTCGTGGCAGGAGCTGTGAAACCGACAAGAAATCTAGACAGCTACAGCCCAGCTCCCCCTGAGCTGGGAAGCTTCTCCCTACTCTTCCCCCAGGAGCCATGACAACAAGTTGGGGTGACTTCTTCCTCTCTCTGGGAACCTTGACCATCCTGTCAATTTCATAGCTTGGTGATAAAGCCATGAAATTGAGGAGGCTACCAGTGGCAAGGGATGGGAGATACTCCCACCCCCCACTGCCTCCTCCAGCATGAAATAAGTAAAGAGTAAGAAGAAATATTAAATTCAGTAGTGAAGAGACAGTTTGATATGATGGCAGGCCATCTTCCCCTTATTGCATCAAAAGGTCAGGTTGTCATACAAGTATTGCCATCTTTGTCTGCCCAAGGCAGCACTAAGTCCACCTGCTTGCCATCTTCTTTGATGCAATCTATCCATCTGCAGATCATCCAACAGGAAATTTCAGGGGCAATTTGAGATCAAAGAATAGATAGAAAGGATGAGGTGGAGGATAAAGAGAAAAAATGGAGAATCCTTAGCATAATTTAAAACTCTTGCAAAATATAGAAAGAAACCAAAAACAGAATCTAGAAGTAATGAAGTCACTAAAAACAAAGACTCAGGCTCATGAGACCTCCCAGTCAAAGATATCTGAATATACCCTGCCAATCTTCAACTGAACCTCTGAAGCAACACTGAACCCTTCTGAGGACTCTCCCAATAATATATAGCCAATACTCCAGAAACACAATCCAAAACAGTAATGTTCATCTCAGCCTAGGCAGGAAACAGAGTTCATAGAAAAATACCTCTATATTTAGCCCCTGGGTCTGGGGTCTGCAATCTGCAGCTCTGGAGCCTCATGTGGCTCTTTGGCTGTCCCCTTGCAGCTCCAGGCATCAGGCTCCTGCCTGCCACCAGGGGACCTTGCAGGCAATCCACTCCTGGGCTCCATCCCACCTCTGGGGGGACCCTGCAGGATCCTACTCCTGGTTCTGTGCTCCTCCCCTGTCAGGAAACCCTGTGGCAGGCACCCTGGCCCAACTCCCAGCTCACCCCCCACCAGGAGACTACACCTATTGCAGCTCTCAAAATACTTGGCTATTGAAGGAATTTTTTAAACCGGCGCTTCTCGTTCAGGTTGCCAACCCCTGCTCTAGGTTAAGCCTTTATTTGTACATTAAGCTACAAAACCAAAGAATGAAGTGAAATTCCATACCTAGGTAATATATGTTTGGTGCCACCCATCCTCCATATGGCAGTTCCTGCAAGTGGTTTGAGGCTTCATGATTTCCTCCGATAAAGATAGTGAGAACAGGTGCCTTCTTCTCTCCAGAATAATACCTGTTCCATGAAGAGAAAAGACAATATCAATATTGCACAAGTGATATTTTAAGATGTTTACATGCTTAAACAGCACCAGAGATTAATTAGGCCCACAAGAGGTTGAACACAGAAGTGCAAGATTTTGCATTTTTGAAGCTTCAGCCAAAAAGATTATTTTGTAGTCCCAAACCAGCACACAATTCGTAGCCTTCAGAAAGCATCAGCCACACAACCTGTAAGGAGAGGGCACCCATCTATCGTTTCCCAGACCCACGCACTATCCGCAACAGGGCCCTCGGAGCTCTACAGCCAGAGAGCTCAGTCCAGACTCCGAGCCTGAGGAGAAGGGGGAGGCCTGGGCAAGGCGGCAGCAGCGCTCGGGGCGGTTCCAGCTCGTTTCCCAGCACGGGCCATGGACAGACTCCCCAGCGGGCGAGCGGCCCGTCAGAGGCGGGGCCCGGCCCGGCTCACCGGTGGAAGGCCTGCATGTGGCGATACTTGGCCGGCACGGCCATGCAGCGCAGGTCCGCCTCATTGCGCACGGCCTGGAAGTCCCCGCAGCACAACAGCAGCTCGATCCGCACGTTATGGCGCCGCTGCAGCAACTCCAGCGTCTCGTACAGCTTGTCGAGCTCGCCATGGCAGCACCCGGCCACCGCCACCTTCATGCCGCCGGCGCGCGCACGCTCCGCGCGTGAGCGTCCCTCCCTCATGACGAGTGGCCAGTCCACCAATCAGCTACAAGCCAACTCGCCAATCACAGTAAGCGTAACAAGCCAACCATTTTTTTCCCGCCCCAATGGCGTCACTAGTTGCTGCGGAGCTGGCATAATACATCTTCAAGACCGCCCTGCGCTCTCACCGCGCGCGACGGGCGCGCGTCCGCAAATCAGCCACCCTTCGCCCCCCTTCAGCAGCCGCGCAGCCGTTCTGCGTCCGGCCTCGTACGCACGCGCTGCTGGCCCCTGTGGGCGGGGAATTGAAGCGTCCTCTACAGGTGCATCATACGTGAATGCGTGCTTCCTCGTCCGATACGTTTTCCGGCTCCCAGCTGTGTGTGTGCGCGCGCCGCCGCCTACTGCTAGTGACCACTTGCATGCTCTGTATGTGTGTGTAAGCTTGCGTTCACGTGGCTCGCTCACTGTTGCGCAGGCACCTGCATCGCATTCCGAAGGCACGGATGTCCTTGGGAGCGTGTGCGCACTGCAGCCAAGTGCATGACCTGCGTGTGTACATTTATTTATGCGTGTAACGCACCCCACAAACGCCTTATGCTGACAGGAATACCAGGAATTTGCTGCCAGCAGCTACCAGTTCTGTCCATCTCCAGTGCACCTGTTAATCAGCCTTTTTCTTCAAGTTAACACAGGACATCACTGGTTCAGAATAACTGCTAGCAATGTCCCCGTTTTCCAGAGAGCAACGTTTATATATAGGCCATGAAGTTGCCTAAGTACCATGCAAACAATATATTCCATATATATTACATTAAAAGAACATGGCTGTTGCAGTATCAAAAACTAAAGTTAGGAAATGCCAGAATTAATATTCCTCCGTGGAGACCACCATCAGTTGAGCTAGAGCAGAAACTCTGCTTACCCTCTATGAAATGCCCAAAATGTTTTTATTAAAAAAGAGTTACAGTTCACTGATGCCTGTGTCGTCCCAGAATGTGGGGGGTGGCTCACTCAACTTAAACCTTTGAAAACCATGAAATACAAAGTTAAACTTAAGGGACATGTGATCCCCAGGGAAGTGAAGGAACATGGATGGGGCAGCTTGGGAGCAGACAGAGCCTCCACACGTACCATACTGCACAGCTCTGATCCCCTCCTTTCCAAGGGTGTGTCTACACTGGCAACTTAGGTCGACTTAAGAACACTTAAATCGACCTACACAAAGCCACGTCCACACTGGGCTTTTATTAAGTCAATTTAAGCGCTTCCTTAAGTCGACTTAATAACAGCTTAAGTCAGTTTAATAACACCACCTCTGACGGTCAATTTAAGCCTTAAATTGACTTCTTAAGTCAACTTAAAGCCAGTGGGGACGGCTATGCCTACTGTTAAGTTGAGTTAACAAGGTCAACTTAAGTCGACTTAAAGTGTAGCCACTCTGTTAATTTGACTTAATAAGGTCAACTTTAAGTTGACAAACTTAACCTTGTTAGACAAGAGTCCTGTGGCCTTTTAAAGACTAACAGATGTATTTATCGCATGAGCTTTCGTGGGAG